>JAQZBX010085402.1:0-13133 GCA_029593785.1 Cabassous unicinctus
TTTGAATGGAGAAATGGATGGTTCTATGTTCTATGTAGGAGACTTTAATACACCACTCTCAATAATGGATAGAACAACTCTTCAGAGATCAATAAGGAAGTATAAAGCTTGAATAATACATTAAAACAACTTGACTTAAAGACAGATATAGAATGATGCACGCAACAAAAACAGGGCATATGTTCTTCTTCTGAGCACATGGATCATTCTCTAGGATAGACTATATGTTGGGTCACTAAGCAAGTTTAAAAAAATAAAAAAATATTGTAATCATGTCATGTATGCTCACTGATCACAAATGAATGAAGCTAAATACCAATATCTGAGGGAGAAATGGGAAATTCAAAAATAAGTGTAAATTAAACAGCATACTCTTAAAAATACTAATGGGGTAAAGAGGAAATCAGTAGTAAAATTATGAAATATCTTGAGGTGAATGAAAATAAAAATACAACATTCCCAAACATATGGGATTCAGTGAAGGCAGTGCTGATAGGGAAATATATGACTCTAAATGCTAACATTAAAAAGATGAAAGATTTCAAATTAGAGACCTATCCTCTAAACTGGAAGAATTAGAAAAAGAGAAGAAAACTAAAAAGTAAATGAGCATAAGGAAGTAAATAAGAAAAATTAGAGCCCGGATAAATGATGTGAAAACAATGACAAAAAACAAAACACAATAGAATCAATAAAAGCAAAAGTTGGTTCATTGAAAAGACCAGCAGAACTTAAAATACTTTAGAGAGACAGATAATGAAAACAAGATAGAACATACAAATAAGAAAAATTAGAAATAAAAAGGGAGTCATTTCTATCAACCCACTAAAATGAAAAGAACTATAAGAGTATACATAGAATACTTACTATTCTATGCTAACAAATTAGATAAGTTAGATGAAATGGACAAATTCTTAGAAACACACAAACTGCCTACATTGACCCAAGAAGAAAATAAGATCTCAGTAAACAAATTACTAGTAAAGAGATTGAATCTGTAATCAAAACCACCCAACAAAAATACTGCAGGACTAGAAAGTGTCAAAGGGGAATTCTAACAAACATTCCAAGAAGGTTTAACTCCAATTCTGCTCAAACAGTCCTCTAAAATTGAAGGTGAGGGAACACTCCTTAACTCATTTTACAAGGCCAACAGCACCCTCATACCAAAGTAAGATAAAGATAACCTAAGAAAAGAAAACTACAGACCAATATCTTTTATGAATATAGATGCAAAAATCCTCAACAAAATACTAGAAATGGCATCCAACTGCACATTAAAAGAGTTACACACCACGAACAAATGGGAATTATTCCTAGTATGCAAGGGTGGTTCAAACAGGAAAATCAATTCATTAACTACACCACATTAACAGAAGGAAGGAAAAAACACACATGATCAACTCAAATGATGAAGAAAAGGTATCTGCAAATTACAGCACCTTTTCTTAATAAAAACACTTAGAACACTAAGAATAGAAGGAAACTCCTCAACATGATGAAGGGCATATATGAAAAGAGCATAGCTAGCATCTTATTTAACGGTGAAAGACTGAAAGCTTTCTCTTGTCAGGAACCAGCCAAGGATGCCCACTGTCACCACTTGTAACATATCTGGCTTTGCATTTTCCCAACAACCTTTCCAGTTCTTTCCCCTTCTAGTCACAGCAGTATTTCTTAATAGTTACACAACAAGCCTTGAGAAATAAGGGTTTGTAACCTCATGGCTGATAAGGAAACCTCCTATGCCAAGACTTCACTCCTGGAAACTCTAAGAATCATATGTTCTGTGAACTGCTTCACCACCTTCCTACCAGTAGATCCCTTAAGTAATTACTGTAAAGATATAACTTCAACCTTACTGTCAAACATTGTAAATGTTCATTTTACATAATTACTGTGAAAGTCCGTTCTTCATTATTTTTCCTCAGCATTGCATTTTATATTCATGCTCTCCCTCACATGCGCTTCTCATCTGCACAAGACATGTAGTATAAAACACTTCTTTTGCTTTGTGTCAAGTGTGGATGACAAGCCTCAGAAGGACCAAGCTCTCTCCCATTGCCAAAGATTCGGATCCTAGGCCATGGACAGGCTTGCATCTACCGCCATGGAAGAGTTGACCCATATAAGCCCCATAATAAATGCTCACTTGCTTGCCAAACAAGACTTAAACAAAACTTTCTTTGGTCTGACATATCCTTCTCAGTTTGGTGGGAAGCTGTCCTTTTACATGTTTCCCTGCTTGAATCAGAACACCACAGTTGCTCAACATTGTACTGGCAGTTATTACAGGAAGACTTAGGCAAGAAAAAGTAATAAAAAGCATCCAAATTGCAAGGGAAGAAGTAAAACTTTTATTATATGCAGATGACATAATCTTACATATTGAATATTTCAAAAATCTGCAAAAAAGCTCCTAAAGCTAGCAAACAAATTCAGCAAAGTAACAAGGTACAACAAAAATATCCCAAAATCAGTAGTGTTTTGATACACAAGCAATGAACAATCAGAAGAATAAATCAAGAAAAAAGTTTCACTTACAATAGTAGCTAAAATAATCACATATCTTGGAATAAATCTAAAGAAGGATATAAAGGATTTATACAAAGAAAACTATACATCATTGGTACAAGTAATCAAAGATGATCTAAATCAAGGGAAGGATATTCTGTATTCATGGATTGGAACACCAACCATCATTAAGATATCAATCTTACCCAAAACAATTTTTAGATTCAGTGCAATCCCAATAAAATTCTAACAGATTTCTTTGCAGAAAAGAAAAATCGATCATTAATCAAATTTATATGGAATTGAAAGAGAACCCAAATAGCAAAAGCCATCTTGAAAACGAAGAATAAAATTGGATATTTCACACTTCCCAATATTAAATCTTATTATAAAGTCATGGAAATCAATACAGCATGATACTGGCACAAAGACAGACATACAGACCTATGGAATAGAATTGAGAGCTCAGAAATCAACCCTCACAATTATGGTCAACTGATTTTTTACAAGGTGGCAAAAACCACTCATTTGGGAAAGAATAGTCTCTTTAAAAATGTTACTGGGAAAACTGGGTCTCCATTTGCACAAAAAAAGAGAACCCCTACCTAAACGGTATACAACAATAAAATCAAAATGGATTATAGATCTTAATATAAGTGCTGCCACTTTATTGAATGTGTTTATCAGCTTTAGACCCTTTAGAAAAAGAAATATGTAGGAAAGCGCTTCAGAATCTTGTGATAGGCAATGATTTCTTAGACATTGTACAAACGAAGAAAGATATAACTAGGATCTCATCAAAATTAAAAACTTATGCATCTCAAAAGACTTTATCATGACAGTAAAATGACAACCTAGAGAATGGAAGAAAATATTTGGAAACCACATATTTGATAAATGTTTACTATCCAGAATATATAAAGAACTGCAACTGAACAGCAATCAAAAAAATAAAAATATAAATGGGCAAATTTGAACAGACATCTCAGCAAAGAAGATATACAAAGGGCCAGAAAGCACTTGAAAAGTAGCTCAACATCATTAGCCATCATGGAAACAAAATCAAAACTACAATGAGAAACAAATCCACACACACTAGAAAGGTACTATTAAAAATAAAACTTAAAATAATAAGTTTGGAAGAGGATGTGGAGAAATAGGAGTACTGTTTCATTGCAAGTAGCACTGTAAAATGGTGCAGCCACTGTGAAAAAAATTTAGGCAGTTCCTCAGAAAGCTAAGTATAGAACTATCATTTGACCTGCAATTCCACTACTAAGTATGCACCCCCAAAGAATTTAAAGCAGGATCACAAGTAGAAATTTGCACACCAATGTTCATAGCAGCATTTTTAACAATTGCTAAAACATGGAAGCAACTCAATTGTCCATCAACCAAAGAATCAATAAATAAAATGTGTAAATACACACAATGGAATATTATTCAGCCTTAAAAAGGAAAGAAGTCTTGATATGGGTGACAACATGGATGAAAACATGGACGAATGTTGCAGACAATCCTCACTGAGTAAAATAAGCAAGGCACAAAAGAACACATATTGTCTGATATCACCGTTTTGAAGCAATTAAAATAAGCAAACACATAGAGTCAGAACTATTAAGTTACAAAGGAATGGGGTGGGTCTAGGGAATGAGAAGTTAAGGCATAAAATGCACAGGGTTCCTCTTTGGAATGATGGAAATGTTTTGTTATTGAATGGGGATGGATGGTAGCTCAATATTGTGAAAGCAATTAATAGCAATGAAATACATATCTGAATATCATTAAAGGGGAAATGTCAGATTGTATATATTCTTTATAAAATCCATAGACTTTACTACACAGTGAACCTTAAGTAAAACAATGGACTTTAATGAATAACACAGTTACAAAAATTTGCTAACATCAAATGTAACATATGTTCCACAACAATGCAAGTTGTTGGTGAGGTGGTGTATGAGAACCCTGTGTTTTAAGCATAATTAAACTGGTATTTTGTGCATGGTTAAACCACAACTTCCGTAGTAAAGAAAAAATGAAATGTCTGCATATCATTGCTTTCAGACCAGCAATTAGATAACTAGATATGTATTTTAGATATCTTAATTTTAGCATTGATATTTTTGTGAATATTTAAATCTTTGTATCTCGCTATTTAGATCATCATGAGAGAATTTGGACTGTAAAAGCTAAATTTGTGTTGTATGTACGTACAAGGTATCAAACATACCTAGTACATAGCAGACAACTTTCAGAAAAATGTATTTAACAGAATGCACATGATTTTCTAATTCAAACTTTCTTTGAGTGTGCAATAATTGGAGTGTTCTAACTTTATTCTTTCATGTCATTCCATGTGCTAAAAGCATACCGAACATGAGAATTTGTACCTGAGTCCCTGGGATCCATAACTGACCCCCTGCTCTGATCACCCTGTGTATGTTCTCTTTCGCATACATGATCATTTTATAAATCATTGCTCTGCTTCTTTATTTCTGGCTACTTACTTACAACTTTGCATTGCTTGCAGCTAAACATTCAAAAGGATTTTTGTTAAATTTTATCCAGCAGTTCTATGTGTTTATAGTAATATTATTTCAATGTCACCTTAATCCTCCATTTTGTCAATACTGTACGAGCTGTTATACTCTTTCTACACTGTTGTTTATATTTTTATATTATGCTATGATTCCTCATTATACACTTTTATGTAAAATGACTCATGTATTTGTATATCATTGTTACATATATTTGAGTAAAGTTACAATGTATATTAATGTGCATATATTCAACTAGAGAAAAAAATTCTATTACAACTTATAATATACTATTTTGAAGTTGATTTATACCCAATATGCTTTTTTGAAAAATTTTACATGTCCTCTCAATGACATGCAAAATATTATGAGGTTTCAGTTTGAAACAGAAATGATTTGAGCAAGTTCAATTCAAGCTATTATAAAGACATGTTGAAAAGATTAAAGTTACTAATTCTAGATTATTTAAGAAACAATAAAGTAAGAAAAAAATCAAGGAGGAATTGTTCAGGACAATTTAACTTTACTTATCAAATGAATCTTTGTATGCAATTTCTTTTACTTAGATGACAATAATGCTGTTCTTTTCATGGAGTCTTCAAAGGCTTTCTTAACTTGATTGTTCCTCAGGTTATAAATAAAGGGGTTCAATGTGGGTGAAATAGAAGAAATGAGCAAGAAAACCACTTTGTTAGTGGTCACTTCTTCCTTACTGTAAGTTTCATATAAATGGAAATGCATGTGCCATAGGTGATGGAAACCACAATCATGTGGGAAGAACAGGTCGAAAAGGCCTTCTTCCTTTGCTGGATGAGGGGAATCTAAAAATTGTCCTGATGATGTAAGCATATGACAGAACTACACAAGTCAGAGTCATATTCAAGGTCAGCGCAGCACAGATTATAACTATCTGTTCTCTGGACCATGTGTCTGAGCATGCGATTTTCACCAGGGGAAATGCATGACAGATAAAATGGTCAATGATGCTAGAGTCACAAAATTCCAGTTTTATACCCAGGCTAAGTGGTAGGATTAATACACACAAACCAGCCATCCAGCAACAGATGACAAGAATCCTGTGGACTCTGCTGCGCATGATGGTCACGTAGTGCAGAGGTTTGCAGATGGCCACATAGCGGACATAGGACATGGCAGTAAGGAGATAAAATTCAGTTACTGTGAAAATGTCGGTAAAAAACACTTGGACCATACAAGTATTGTAGGTAATGACCTTGTCACCCGTAGCTACACTATACAAGTATCTAGGAATACATGCAGATATGAAGGAGACCTCTAAAAAGGAGAAATTTTGTCAGAAACAGTACATGGGTGTTTCAGATGGGAATCCACAAAGGTGAGTGTGATGATGGTCAAGTTCCCATTTACACTCAGCATGTAGGTGAGAAGTAGAAATATAAAAAGCAGAACCTGTAGCTGAGGGTCATCTGTCAGTCCCAGCAGAATGAATGCTGCTACTGTACCGTTTCTCATCACTGACTTCCAATTTCTCTCCAATCTATATGACATATTCAGAGACATTTTCTTATAGATTATTATAACTATTCTAAAACTCAATATATTCAGTGTTTTATGCCCCACTACATTTTAAAAATACATGTTTAACCTCCATTCCTGCTTAAGTTTCCCTTTAGCATAAATAGATTGCTGAGGATGTACATTTTTCTGGGTAGCAATGATGTCCTTTGGCTCTGAAAAATTCTTTCATATTTACTAAGTAAATCACAAAATTTCATTATAGATTTCATGTCTTTTCTTGACAAATTTTACCTTTTTTTAACAGTGTCAATAAATAAATTATTACTTGTGCTTATTATACACACTCTAGTGGAATAATTGAGTCTTGTTTTTATTCCAAAACAAGAGTTTTATTTGTCCGCTGATTTTCAGGACAAGAATGTTTAAACCTCTTCACCTACTCCAACTTGCTGCTGACTCCCCTATATAATCCACCCTTTCTCTGAATATATACATAATTTTTGAATATCTGCATTACCTTTACTTCTGAAACAAATGGAGACTCTCTTTCTCTGTGAATTTCCAGTAAAATGAATTAGTTTTTCTTCATCAATATCATTTTTGCCTAATAATAACATATGTAATACAGAAGTCAAGAAATTTTCTCCTGAGGTGGTGGTAAGTTGTTCCACTGATATTTCTCAAGCATCAACCATTGGTTATGTAAGTAAGAACTCAAATATTTTCATTATACAGTCATCATCTATCTCAAGACTTGAGATTTTCTAACATCAATATATAGAAAAATTTTCTCCCTTGTGCCCAGTTTATTATTTTATGAGCAATTTTAATTTCTTATGCAACTTACTGTGTTCCCTTCGTACTGAAAATGGGTTGACTTGGCTGTGAATGTTTGTATAGTTCCCTGTGTTATCAACATGGGGAAGAAGCGCTGACCTAGACATGAATTATCTGAAATTAGAACCCTTCTAATGAATTTGATCTCTCAAGCAAGAGCTATTAACTATTGATATCAAATTTTTGCAGCCCCCCTACCTTCCTTCCATCTTTTTCCCAATATATGAGATAATTCATGCATCACTCTGAAAACTTACATAGACCTTCACAGCATTATTTAATAATCAAAATATATTTTCCCAATATATTAAAGCTTATTAAACAATGAAAGTTAATAAAAGGATTGTCAATTAATTGTAACATACTGGTTTCTGTTTATTCTCACTTTCAAAGGAATGTTTGAAATTGACACAGAATTCTTTAATGAAATGTCACTTTGGCCTCAATAATTTTTTTGAGGAAGGCTGATAATATTGGCACTGGGAATGTGGTGTTGAAGGGGGCTCCTTATAGATTTATGTACATACATATATACTTTATCATTTTTAATTTGGGGTCAAATATGTAGCTAAATTTCCCATGGATATTTATTATACTGAGTTTCTTCTGGATTTATTACTGCATTTTATGCATAAAATTCTTCCAGACAATGATATCTCTCTACACGAGATAAAGTCTCTCTAGAAAATGACATCTCACAAATATCTGTTGAATACAGGATAAAATGCATTAATTATCAATGAAGTCCGTTTTCCTTTCAGGACGAAAACAAGACCAAATCCTACAAAGGTAATATTAATCAAAGAGAAAAGAATCATAATACTTACTCTTCTTTTAGTAAATCAACATCTGTTTTTTATACATAGCAATATTAAGACTGTACGGTTGAAAGTGATATTTTTGACAAATACATTTATGTCTTCACATTTACTGGCATTTCTGGGAATGCATAGAGCTCCCAAGATTGCCATCCTCAGCAAGGTTTGCACACTACCTGATAATGGGTTTAGTGCTATTTTAAGCCCCCAAATATATTCTTATTCTTTCCATCATTGAAAAGAAAATAAATTACTCTAAAGGCTGGAACTCTATTTAATGGTAGAAGAGATATTATTTTAAACAATCAGGAGAGAGAGATGCTTTTACAGAGTAGAGCATGACTTTTTAAAATTGAATATGCTATTAAGTGAAAAAAGGTCCTTTGTGACCTACATTCAATAGTCATTGGTGAATTTTCTGGGTAACGAGATTTGGAAAAACAAAACAAAACCAAAGCCATGTAACACAGATTTCAGTGGGGACAATGTCCTTGGAGACAGGGGATGATACATCAGCATCAGACAGAGATCAGGAGCACAGCTCTACTACTTAAATAATAAAGCTCATTTAAAAAAATTTTCTACCTACTAAGGCATTCTGTAAATCAAAATCCATTATTAATAAGAAAAAAAATTCCATTATTATATGGTTATATGATATGAAATTTTATTAGAGTAGGACAATTTTAATCAGATATGAAGAATTAAAAGTTTATACAATGATATGCAACTACTTCTTTTATTGTCAGACTTATCCTTCCAGATTTTCTTTCTCTAAGTACACCTAATACATTATGGTTTTATTTACAAATGCATAAACATTTGCTACCAACCTTAATATAGATGTGTAAAATATGCTTTTTACTTCAAAAATTTCTTAGAAAATCACATAATAGCCAATTTAGCACTATTAATAAGTTGGCTCTATGAAAATGTTGGCATTTACTTTAATGATGCCTGAAATACAATGCTCTTCATTTTGTATAGCTATCATTATTCAATCAAAAGTATCTGCATGCTAATATTTTCCATATGAGTGAGAATAATTGCTGAAAGTGAAACTTCAAAATCTTATTTTTAGATATGTTGTACAATGTTATAAAAGGACTTACAAAGGATTTTTTTTTTTTTGGTTATTTCATTTCTTTTGTACTAGTAATTCCATTTGGTTCTAATCATGGTTTCTCTAGATTGCTGTTTTTTTACCAAATCTTTATTCATTATGACAATGTTTACACTATATTTTAAACATATTTGACATGACTGTTTTAATGTATTCAGCTGTTAATTCCAATATCTGAATCATTTCTCTATTGTTTACTAATGACTGTTAATCCTCTGGAAATGAGCCCCAAGACATACTTCTTTGCTTACCAAGCAGTTTTTGTTGATATGTTGGATATTTTTTAATGCATTTTTCTTTAGGGATGGTTGATTTTTCTTCTGTTGGATAGATAATTTACCTGTATATCTGCTAGATGTTTTTGAGATATGTGAAGCATTTCTATTTGGATAGAGAATAATTATCACGTCCTAGTTTTCTATTAACCCTACTTCTAAGGTACAGATTTTCTAGAATTGCAATATAATAACCAGAGCATCCAGATATCTCCCTCAAATACAACTGATCAGAAATCCTCTACCTCCCAAATTCAAGAAATCATATTTTTCATAATGATGAGCAGGAGATTCCATAACTGAAGTCAGAAAGTCATATAAAAATTCAGCCCAAATATATTTCTGGAATTCTCCATAGTTTCAACATAGATAAGATGTACATGTAACCTCTAAAATCTGACATTACAATCATGATAATAATAGATTGGATAGTTTCTGGATCACATCTCATGGGTACTAAAATATATTTAATTGTCTGTTCCTGGAGATTTAATATTAGCTTTCTCAAGATTTGTTTGATCAATAAATATAGCAAATAGTGGATTTTTGAGATCAATAGACAGGGGGTTGTGATCCCAAGTTTTAGTTATTGTAATGCATAGAGAATTGATAACAGATTAATTACTACACTGGCAGAAACACAGGAAAGATACAGATTAGATCATTTCAATGTTTGGGGCATTCTAATGTGTATCAACCGATGTCATAAAAATGATATCTTGTACCATTTAACTAAATAATTACAGTAATTGACTGTTAATGTTTTCTATTATTATTAGAGATAGTTTGAAACTAAGGAAATAGAAACTTTAATAAATAGGTAAGAAAGATTAATTCTGTCAGGCATTAGTGAAGTGGCAGCTTCAAGATTATGACCATCTGCTCCATGATTCATGTATCTGAGCATGAAATCTTTAGGAGAGGGTATACATCACAGGCAAAATGATCAACAGCATTAGAATCACAGAATTCCAAACTTAGGTCCATGCTAAGTGGTGACAATAGGATCAACAAGCCAGCTGTCTAGCAACAAAAGACGAGTTTTTTACAGACCCTGTTGTTCGTGATGGTCATGTAATGTAGGGGTTTGCAGATGGCTACATAGCAGTCATAAGGCATGGTGGCCAGGAGTAAAAATTCTGTAACAGCAAAGAGATTTGTAAAAAATTTTGGATGACACCATCATCATATGTGATTGTCTTGTCACCTGTTGATATGTTTATAAGTATCTGGGTATATAAGAAGATATAGAAGACATTTTTAAGAAAGTGAAATTTTTTAGGAAAAAGTTTATGGCAGTTTTAAGGTTTGAATACATGAAGGGGAGGGAAACGACTGTCAAATTCCCTGTTACACTCAATATGTAGGTAAGAAATAGATGAAAATGAGAACCTTCAGTTGTGGGTTATCAGTTAGTCTCAGCAGGATAAATGTTGTTATTGTGTGGTAACTCATCTTTGAATCCTGACTTTTATTCAATCTCCATTAATAGTTCAGAGATATTTGAAAGGAGGTGATATGTATTAACATTACTTCACAGCAATTAATGGCTCAACAAACTCAACCAACATTCTCATTTGCATGCAAGTTTAATTTGGTTATAAGTAGTATTATTAAACTAGAAGCATAGTCTCATTTGTGTGTTTTGGGAATATGGAATATTTTTTAACAAAACAGATTACTTTATCCATATGACACTCCAACATTTTAAAAATTCTTCCTTCTTAACACTTTTTATCCCTAGTTTATATTTTATTTATCTGCACATTGCATGGGGATTATCTATATAGTTTTATTGGACTGCTAACTGCAGCTGATCCTTAAAGCCAAATCTCAAACTTCTTCAATATTTTAATGTCTTTCCCTGAAGTTTTCTTAGTAATAAATAACAAACATATGACACATAGTTTGGTCCTCACTATACAGTTCTTCATATATATGTTTTTGATTATTAGTTTTAGCATTATTACAATTTTTAAATTTGTGTTTTCTCTTTTAGCAAATTTCGACTCACTCTTTCCTGTCTCTCACTCATGTAAGAGGACATTCATTACTTAGAATGTTAAGGTATATTAAATGTAATATGTTCAGGGTTGTAAACATAATCACAATTGTTTTATATTCTGCATCTTTTAAGTAACATTGAAACACACTTCACGATGCTGGCATCAATGTCACTAAGTGCAAAAAATCAGCTTTAAATTAATCTATTTCTCCAAGCTTTGCTTGCTTCCTCTGTTATTTCTTTATGCCATCTCTCTAATATGAAAATAATAATAGTATCTGTGACAGGTTGACATTAGTGAATCCAAAAAATAGTTATGTTTTTTAATGAATTCATTCCTGTGGATGTGAAACCCTTTGATTGCATTAGATTCAGTTAAGAGACCTTGATTAAATCACTTGATTAGATTGCTTTGTTTGGACTATATCAGTGAGTTGTGACTCAGGCTGGGTCTCTGCCCTCTTACTGGAGCCTTATATAAACACAGACAGAGACAAAGAAGTCAAAGAAAAAGGGAGCACTGCCATTTATGACCTGGCCATGTGAGAGAGGACTCGAGGATCACTAGCAGCCAAAGCTGCTGCAACGAAGTCCCCAAGAAGCTGGGTCCACAAAGAAGCTGATGGATGAAGAGTTGAGCCATATGCCTCATGGCCCACAGCTGATATCAGGAAAATAGAGAAGCAACCAAGCCTAAGGGAGGAGGCTTGTAAAGAGACAAGCCATATGCCTGATAGCCCACAGCTCAGCTTGAGGAGAAGGAAGATGGAGAATAGCAGATCTGCCATCTTGCCTTGCCACATGGCAGGAGTATAGGGATTATTAATAGCTGACACTTGTGAGGAAGCATCTTTGATGATGCTTTGATTAGGACATTTTTGCAACCTCAAAATTGTATGATTTTTTCCCAAATACATTCCCTTTATAAAAGCCATCCTTTTCTGCTATTTTTGCATTGGCAGCCTTTGGCAAAGTAAAACAGTATACTCCATATACTCTTTATGAAAGAGTAAATTAGTTACTACACCTGGAACTTAGAGGAGTGTTTATCTCATAATATCTAATAATTGTAACGTAACTATTTCTTTGACCTGATTCACAATGGTTTTCCTTTGCTTGTCATCATTCAATGTTCACCCAATTATAATTGCACATTTTGCTCTTACAATTATAATAAAACAGATTTTTTCCACATTTTATCAATTTTTTCCCCAACATGTTAGAAGGCTTCTATATGGAAAGTGTATTTTTCACCACACACTATTCATAACAACATCACAAAAATTATCTTAACCCTTCACATATTTTTTCTCTCCACTTTTTATTTTCTAGTTTCTGAGTGCTTCATTACTGGCTGGTCTCTATTTTGCTTATTTTTCTCATTCTTCTCTGTTGGTTCCTTTTATCTCAATAAATACACTCACATGGATATTTTCTTGAACCTCTTATTGCTTCATCTCTAAAAAATTACTGTTTTGGAATCTCAGGAATATAGCCAAATATACATGAAACTTAATAATTCCATAC
>JAQZBX010085403.1:0-13135 GCA_029593785.1 Cabassous unicinctus
TAGGGAAATGCAAATCAAAACCATGAGATATCATTCAATACCCATTGGAATAGCTGCTACTTAAAACAGATGTAAAATAATGAGTGTTGGTCAGGATGCAGAAAAATAGGAACACTAATTCATTGATGAAAGCAATGAAAACTGGTGAAGCCATAGTGGGAAACACCTTGGCAATTCCTCAGAATGCTACCTATAGAATTGTCATATAATCCAGAAATCTCACAACTAGACACATACTCAGAAGAATTGAAAGCAGGAACTCAAACAGATGTTTACACACTGATAATCATAGCAGCATTATTCAAAATTGCCAAAATATAGAAGCAATTCCTATCTATAAAAAAGTGAATGGATAAACTATATATATATATATATATATATTACATTGTGGTATATAAATACAATGGGATATTATTCAGCTATAAAATGAATTAAGTCCTGATACATGTGGCAACATGGATGAACTTTGAAGGCATCACATTGCATGAAATAAATCAGACACAAAAGGTCACATATTATATGATCTCACTGATTTGAAATCAATAGAATAAGCATTCTCATAGAGTCAGCAAATAGAAAATGGAGATATGGAATGGGAAGTTAAAGCTCAAAATGTTCAATGTTCATATTTGGAATTATGGAAATGTTTTGATAATGGATGATAGTAGCACAACATGTGAACATTATTAATGACACTGCAATACAGATATCTGTTTGTGGTTATAAAGGCCAGTATTAGGTTGAATACCCAGCAAGAGAATAAAATTTTTATAAAAATATGCATGAGACCACATGGTGAAATTTAGGAAAAACCATGAAAGGTAGTTAATAGTACAGTTATTAAAATATTCTATTATCACTTGTAACAAATATTCCACACCAATGCAAGGTGTTAATAATAGGGCGGTATGTGAGATTCCTGTATTTTATGCATCATTGCTCAAAAATCCCCCAAACTATCATATATTTATATAATTTGTAAGAAGTACACCAAAAAGCTGAGGGATAGAGATGAATAGAAACAAAGAATTCAAATGCATTTCAATTCAAGTTGGTTTCAATTACTTAATTGATTGTTAAATGTGATTGTTAAAAATTTAGTATAATAAATTGCAGCCCCATCATAACACAGAGAATACATATGAAAAATATATTCACAAAGAAATGAGAAGTGACTCAAAATGTTGCAATACAAAAAAATAAAAGAAATAAGAAAGTAGACATTAATGGAGGAATTCAGAATTAAAAATCTACAAGGGCAGAATAGAAAAATGGCATTAGAAAGTCATGTATTATAAGCAGTTACTTAAAATGTAATTTAACTAAATTTTCTAAACAAAAGTTAGCAATTGGCAAAGTGAATAAAAATGCATGACCCATCGATATGCTGTTTACAAGAGACTCACTTTAAATTCAAGATAAAAGGAATTTCAAAATGAAAGGAGATATATATGTATATTTACCATAGAAATAATAACCAGAAGAGATTTGCAGTATCTATACTAAGAGCAGATAAAATAGATTTTCAGACAAAACTATATCAAGGGACAAAAAGGTAACTATACATGTATAAAAGGGTCTATTCAACCAGAATACATAACATTTATAAAAATATTTGTATCTAACAACAGAGCCCCAAAATATATGACACAAATATTGACAGATTTGAAGGGAGGAATACACAGTTCTATATTAATAATAAATTTCAATACAACATTTTTTTTCACAGATATTAGAACCATTATTAAAATATTAAAGTTATTATAAATATATATTACATAATCAAAAATCCAGAGGAAAGATTGAGCATGTTAAGTAGAGACATGGAAGATACAAAAAATACCCAAATTGAACGTGTAGAAATGAAAATTACTATGTCTGAGATAACTTGGGTGGAAAGGTCTGCCTGAAGGTCATACCACACCGTTTATTCTCATAGAGTTTTTCTCCAGTATGGATTCTCTGATGGCCAGCAAGGTGTAAGCTCAAATTGAAAACTTTGCCACATTCATCACTCTGATAGAATTTCTGTCCCTTCAGAACTCTTTGAAGTTTAGCAGGTCAGGAGGAAAGACTAAGATGTTTCTCAAGTTCCTTATAGTTCTCACATCTCTTTTGTAGGTGTTTTAAAAAATCAATTTTATTGATACATATTGATAAAGCATAAATTAATCCAAAGTGTACATTAAACGGTATTCAGTGTAATCACATATTTGTGCATTCATCACTCAAATATTCTTAGAGCACTTTCATTATTCTGGTAATATCAATACATCACTTTTGATAATGGATTGATCATCTAGACATAAGATTAATAAGGATATAGTTGATTTGTGCAATACTGTCAACTGAGTAGACCTATCAGTTATATATTGAACAATTCACCCTTAAGCAGTAGAATACACATTATTCTCTGGTGCACATGACTCATTGTCTAGGATAGGCCACATGGTAGATCATAAAACAATTCCCAGTACATTATAAAATAATGAAATCATAAAAGTATTTTCTATGATCACAATGGAATGAAATTAGAAGTCAATAACAGAGAAATTGCTGAAAAATCCACATATATGTGGAAATTAAACAATGCACTCTTAAAATAAACCACCAATGGGTCAAACAGAAATCACAAGGGAAAGGAGGCACTATCTTGACATGAATGAAAACGAACCCACAGCACACCAAAACTTAATGGATGCAGTGAAGGCTGTGCTGAGAGATAAATTTAAAGCATCAAATGCTTAGACTAAGAAAGAAGAAGTATCTCAAATCATAGGTCTAAGGTCACAATGAAAAGATCAAAAAAAAAGAAGTGAAATTACATTAGCATATAACACAGAGAAATGTGTGAGAGAGATTGTGGTCTGCAATGTAAACTATGGTCCATGCTTAGTGGCAAAGCCCCAGAATGTGTATATCCATTGCAGGTGATGTGCCATACTAATGAAAGATGTTTATGTGGGAGGTTATGGGAGGTGTGGGAGGTGGGGAACATGGGAATCCCGGCAATTTTTGTGTAACATTTATGTAATCTAAGCATCTTTTAAAATATAAAAATAAATAAATAAACAAAAAACAAACAAAAAGAATATTCATTAAGAGTTTCAAATTCTAAGAGACCAAGCAGCATGAAAAATAGAAATGATTTATGAATAATTGACAGTTGAATGAAAGCTCAAAAGAAATTCCTCATATTTGAAAAATAAAATATTAAAATATCAGTAATATATTAAACAAAGTCTATAATCTTATTTTTAAAAAAGAAGTAAAAACTTAACCTAAAGCAATAAAACTGAAGTAAATAAAAAGATAAATTAAGTAGAGAACACAAAGAGAATCAACAAACCATAAAGTGTTTCTATGAAAAGATCAATACAATTGACAAAACTTTAGCTCAATTGGAAAAGAAATAAGAGTGAGGACACAAAAAAATAAATCAGAAATAAAAGGGTCGACCTTACTACCAAATCTAAGAAATAAAAAGGATTATAAGAGAATATTATGAACATTTTATTCCAACAAATTAGATAACTGGGATAAAAGGGAAAATTCCAAGAAACAAATAAATTATTTACAATGACTTAGGAATAGAGGACCTCAATAGACTAATACCTAATAAAAAGATTGAACCAGTAATTTAAAAATCTCAACAAAAAAAGCCCAGTACTAGATGGATTCACTGGTGAAATTTACCAAATATTCAAAAAGGAATTAACTCCAAAAATTTAAAAGAAAAATAGTTCTGAGAAGATGGCATCAGAGTAGGCAGGCAGGGCTCAGCTCTCAAAAAATCAATATAAAAAGGCCAAAAGCTGTCCAAGGAACCTGCTTTGGGTGTCAGCAAACCAGGACAGTGCAACACAACTCCCAGTAGGGTGAGAGACAGAGAGATGAAGAATCTAAAACAACATTTGTGAGTTATTAATGCCCCACAGTGGCTGGGAAGTGCTCCTCACCCCGACACTCAATGTAATAAGCTTGGGTAAAATGCTTGGCTCATTGCAGCTGACTGAGAGAAGAACAGACATCTTCCTCCCTGTCAACTTTTACAAGGGAAAAGGGAGGGGTAGTTGAGAGGCTTCTCTTCAGTGAATTATCCTGGTGTAGCATGTTTTCAATCTTGATACTGACCACACAAAAATACAGGAAAACAGAGATTAAAAAAAAAACACTTTCATGGAAAGGTATGCCAATGTGTGCATGTGCTGGCTGGTCTGGACTTGCACAGAGAAAAACTGCTTTTAGATATCTTTTAACCTGAAACTTGGGGAGAAAATTTGCACCCTATTAGTGAGTACACAGTCCAATTTTGATAACTTGAGTTGTACAATTTTAAAGACTTAAAATATCAAAGAACCAAATATCAAAGAAGATCTGTGAAGAAAAACAATAGGCAACAGAGAGAGATTGACCATCAGAGTAAATTCACCAATATATTCAGATGCCTAGACATCAGCAAAAAATTACACGCCATACTAGGAAACAGGAAGAGATGGCCCAGTCAAAAGAAGAAACCAAATAGCTTGAAGAGATACAGGACTTAAAACAATGATTATCGAGCAACCCTTCTGAATCAATTCAAAGAATTGAAGGAAAATATGACTAAAGAGATAAAGTATATTAAGAAGACACTGGGTGTGCCTAAAGAACAATTTGAAAGCCTGCAAAGAAAAGTAAAATACCTTATGGGAATAACAGACATGATGGCTAAGCTTAAAAATATATTAGATGCACACAAGAGATTTGAATTACTCAAAGAACAAATTAGTGATTTCAAAGACAGGACATCTGAACTGTAAAAGAAATGAGAAGAGAAAGAGAATAGAATGGAAAAATGGAACAGTGTAACAGGGAATTAAATGACAACATGGAAATACAGAGATAGACATTATCAATGTCCCAGAAGGAGAAAAGAATGGAAAGGGGGCAGAAAGAATATTAGAGGAAATAATGACTGAAAATTTCTCAACCCTTATGAAAGACATAAATATCAATATTCAAGGAGAACACAGCCCAAACAGAATAAATATGAATAGACCTATCCTAAGACATCTTCTGTTAAGGATGACAAATATAAGAGAAAAAAAGAGGATTTTGAAAGCATCAAGAGAAAAGCAAAGGATCACATACAAGGGAACCTCAGTAAAATTAAGTGCCAACCTAACATCAGAAACCATGTAGGCAAGAAGAAAGTGGTGTGATGTATTTAATGTACTAAAAGAGAAAAGCTGCCAGCCAAGAATTGTGCATTAGGCAAAACTGTCCTTCAGAAATGAGAATGAGTTCAAAGTCTTCATAGACAAACAAAATCTATAGAATATGTTAACAAAAGAAAAGAAGTACAAGGTATACTAAAGGGAATGTTGCAACCTGACAGGATAAAACAAGGGTAAGAGAATTGGGGAAGAGTGTAGAAATGAAAATTATTTGGAAGGGGAAATGAAAGAGCAAAAAGTTAGAAAATAGTAAGATATGGTAACAGAAAACCAAAGGACAAAAATCATTAAGTAAGTAATAATTTTACATTAATAACACTGAATGCTAATAGTTTGACATCCCCAATTAAAAGACATAGGCTGATAGAATGGATAAAGAAATATGAGATATCTATATGCTGTGTTCAAGAGACTCCTCAGACATAAGGACTAAACCAGGTTAAAAGTGCAACTGTGGAAAAAGTTATTCCATGAAAATAGTAACCCAAAAAAGAGCTGGATTAGTGTACTCATATCAGACAAAATAGATTTTAAATGCAAAACTATTATAAGGGATAAAGAAGGTAAATATATATTAATAAAAGGGACAATTCATCAAGAAGAAATAATTATACTAAATATTTATGCACCTCACCTGGGTGCCCCAAGATACATGAGGCACAAACTGGCACAATTGATGAGAGAAATATATGTCTCTACAATAATAGTTGGAGATTTCAATAAACCACTCTCAGTATTGGACAGAACATCTGGCAGAGGATAAAAACATACCAGCTTGAATAATATGAGAAATGAACTAGTCCTAACAAACATCTGTAGAGAACTGTACCCTAATAAATGAGAATATATGTTCATTTCGAGTGCTCTTGGATTCTTCTTCAGGGTAGACCATATGTTGGGTCACAAGACAAGATTCAATACATTTTAAAGGACTGAAATTATACAAAACACTTTCTCAGATCATAAAGGAATGAAGATTGAAATCAATAGTGGACAGCCTAAGGAAAAATTCATACATATATGGAGATTAAACAATGCACTCTTAAATAATCATTTTGTCAAAGAAGCAATTGCAAGAGAATTCAGAAAATATCTTGAGATAAATGAAAATGAGAACACAACATAGCAAAACCTATGGGACACTACAAAGGCTGTGCTGAGAGGGAAATTTATAGCCCTCAATGGTTATATTAAAAAAGAAGAAAGACCTAAAATTGAAGACTTAACTGCATACCTGGAGGGACTAGAAAAAGAACAGGAACCTAATCACAAGGAAAGCAATAGGAAATAGTAAAGCTCAGAGAAGAAACAAATGAAATCAAGAACCAAATACAATAGAGATAACCAACAAAACCAGCAGTTGGTTCTTTGAGAAGATCAACAAAATTGGCAAACCATTAACAATATTGACATGAATAAAGAGAGAAGATGCAAATAAATAAATTCAGAAATGAGAGAGGGGACATTATAGTTGATCCTGCAAAAGTAAGAAAGATCATAAAAAGATATTATGAACAATTGTCTGCCAAAAAACTAGACAATGTAGATGAGATTCACAAATTCCTAAAAACCAGCTAACCACCTACACCAACCCTTGAAGAAATAGAAGACCTCAACAAACCAATCACAAGTGGAGTGATTGAAACAGTCATTAAAACCTCCGAAAGATGAAAAGCCCAGGACCAGATGGCTTCATAGGTGAATTTTACCAATCATTAAAAGGTGATCTAATACCAATCTTGCTCAAACTCTTCCAAAAAATTTGAACAGAAAAGAACACCACCAAATTCATTCTATGAAGTGAACATCACTCTAATCCCCAAATGAGATTAAAGATATTATGAAAAAGAATGATTGTGTGAAGATGGCATCAGATTAGGCAGGCAAGGCTCAGCTCTCTCGCAAAAATAATGGGGAAAAAGCCAAAAGCTGTTTTAGGGACCTACTTTGGAAGCCGGCAGAGAAGGACAGTGCTTCACAACTCCCAGGAGGGTAAGGGACAGAAAGAGGCAGAATGCAACATAGCAAACTTTGATTGACTTATTAAAGCTCCTCAATGCTGGAAAGTGCTCCCCTCCCCACTCTTAAGATATTAAGTGGGAGTAAAACCCCTGGCTCCTTAAGCTGAGTCAGAGGTGAGCAGATGGGGAGGATGTGGAGAGATAGGAACAATTATTCATTGTTGTTTGGAATGTATAACGGTACAGCATTGTGGTGTATTGTTTGGCTATTCCTAAGGAAGTTTAATAGTGACTTGCCATTGGACCCAGCAATAACTTTGCCAAGTATATACCAGAAAAACTGAAAGAAGTGACACGAACAGACATCTGAACACCAAATATTCATAGCAGTATTATTCATGATAGCCCAAAGTTGGAAACAACCCTGGTGTCCATCAACTGATGAATAGATAAACAAATTGTGAGGTGTACACAGAAGGAAATATTGTGCAGTGGTAAGAAGAAATTAAGTCATGAAGCACATGACAACATGGATAAAGATGGAGGAATTTAGGTTGAGTGAAGCAAGAAAGTCACAAAACGGCAAACTCTTTATGATTTCACTATTATGAACTAAATATATTATGTGAAATAAAAATGTGTTATGTGATATATGAATTTGGGTAAAATTGAATATATAAGACAATTTTTCTCTGAAGTTGAACAAATCTAGGTTAATACTACAAAATGTTAAGATCAGACAAAAACATTCATACTCAGTGGAGGAGCCCAGACACAGAGTACACATATTGTATGATTCCATTTATATAAATTTAAATATAAATCAAATTATAAACATGATATTAGATTAGTGATTACATAAGGCTGAGGAAGGAGTGTTAAGTGGTGTGGATTCTTTATTTTTGAAGTAATGAAATTGTTCTAAATTTTTTGAGCTGACGAATGTACAATATTTGTGATTATGCTAAAAAACACTGATTATACACTTCGGATAAGTTATATGATATGTGAATATATCTCAATAAAACTGCTTAATAAATAAAAAATAATTGTGCACAAATAGCCAGAAAGAGCAGCTATGTATAGCAGGGTAAATATAGAGCAATTGAAATGTGGGGATTTTTCTTGTTTATTTGTTTTGTGTTTATTATTATTATTAAAATAATGAAAATTCTCTAATAATGACTTAAGTGATGAAAGCACAACTATGTGATTATAGCAAATACCACTGATTGTACACTTTGGATTAATTGTATGCTTTATTAATATGTATCAATAAAATTGATTTTAAAAAAGATATTATGAAAAAGAGAATTACAGGCCAATGTCTCTAATGAATACAGATGCAAAACTCCTCAAGAAAATACTTGCAAACCGAATCATAAAGCACATTGTAAGAATTATGCACCGCAATCAAGTGGGTTTTATCCCAGGGGTGCAAGCGTGGTTCAACACAAGAAAATCAATTAGTGTAATAAACTACATTGGTAAATTGAAAGAAAAAAAATGACATGATCCCCTTGATTGATGCAGAAAGGTCATTTGACAAAAAACAGCACCGTTTCTTGATAAAAACACTCTAAAAATAGGAATAGAAGGAAGCTTTCTCAATATGGTACAGTGAATATATGAAAAATCTATAGCTAGCATTATACTCAATGGTGAAAGATGGAAAACTTTCCTACTGAAATCAGGAACAAGACAAGCATGCCCACTGTCATGACTGTTAATCAATATTGTGCTAGGAGCTCTAGCTATTTCAACTGGCTAGATAAAGGAATAAAAGGCATCCAAATAGAAAAAGAAGAAGTGAAAGTTCCACTATTCACTGATGACATGATCCTCTATCTAGATAATACTGAAAAATCCACAACAAAACTCCTCGATCCAATGGATGAGTTCAGGAAAATGGCAGGATGCAAGATTAATATACAAAAATAGATAGCATTTCTATACACTACTGGTGTGCCATGTGAGGAGGAAATCAGAAAAAAATGCCAGTCACATTAAAATTGTGACTAAAAGAATGAAATATTTAGGAATAAATATAACAAAGGACACAAAGTACCTGTATTCTCAAAACTATAAAATATTGCTAAAAGAAACCAAAGAAGACTTAAATAAGTGGAAGGGCATTCCATGTTCATGGATTGGAAGACTAATAAATATCATTAAGGGCCAATTCTACCCAACCTGATGTACAGATACAACACAAACTCAATAAAAATCTCAACAGCCATTTTTTTGTTGAATGGAAAAGCCAAGTATCAAATTTATTTGGAAGGTAAGAAGCCCTGGAATAGACAAAATATGTCTTAAGAAAAAGCATGAAGTTGAAGGACTCTCACTCCCTCACTTTAAAGCATATTACATTGTTATAGTGGTAAAAACAGCATTTATTGACATAAAAATAAATGGACCAGTGGAACCATATCAACAACTGAGAAATAGATTCTCATATCTTAAATGAAGTGATTTTTGAAAATGTTAACAGGCCTTCCCAGCTGGCCCAGAACCAACTGTAGCAGTATGATACTATGATATTATTGAATTCCAAAAAGAAATGGATTATTTTGTAAATGGTCTTTTCTTCTGGGCATATTAGAGTGTATTGGATTCAGAGGTTTTACTTTTACTTAATTAAATTATGATTAGGGCTCTGATTGGGTCACATAAATAGTGTTTTGAGTCCCCACCCCTTGGTGGTGGTGTTCACAGATAAAAGACATGGCAAAGGACAGAGTTGGAATCTTGATGCTGAGTTTTGAACTGGAACCCCAGGAAGTAAGCACACAGAGAAACTTCATCATGAGGAAGGAAGAAGGCCTCAGGAAAAGAAATGGGCTGTTCTCTTGATAGTCTACAGCTGGCTTTTTGGAGAACACAGAGGAGCTGATCCCAGAGAGAAGCAAGCCCTGGGAAGAGAGAAACCCAGGAAGCCTGAACCCTCATAGCATTGGCAGCCATTTTGCTCCAACACATGGCAATAGACTTTGGTGAGAGAAGTAACTTATGCTTTATGGCCTGGAAATTGTAAGGTTCTACTCCAAATAAATACCCTTTATAAAAGCCAACAAATTTTTGATATTTTGCATCAGCACCTCTTTGGCTGACAAATATACCAACTATTCAAGAAATGAGGCTGGAAGAACTGGATAGCCATATATTAAAAAAAAAGGGACCCCTATCTCATACCTTATAAAAAAATTAAATAAAAATGTATCCAGGAACTAAATATAAAAGTGATAACCATAGAACTCCTAGAAGAAAATGCTGAAAAAAAACTTCAAGATATTGTGGTAGGTGAAGATTCTTAAACCTTACACCCAAACCATGGGGAACAAAAGAAAATATATATAAGTGGGACCTCCCCAAAATTCAACACTTTTGTACCACAAAGGACTTTGTCAACATGGTGAAAAGGCAGCTGACACAATGGGAGAAAATATTTTGAAATCACATATCCGATAAGGGTTTAATATTCATGATATATTAAGAGATCATAAAACTCAGCAATAAAATGACAAATTATCAAATTAAAAAATGGGGAAAAGACTTGAAAAAACAATTGTCCAAAGAAGAAATACAAATGGCAACGAAACACATGAAAATTGTTCAACATCACTAATGATTAGGGAAATGCATATCAAAACTATAATGAGATATAATTTGACAACTATTAGACTGGTAACTATTAAAATTAGGAAAACTGTAAATGTTGGAGAGGATGAGGAGAGATAGGAATGCTTATTCACTGTTGGTGGGAATATAGAATGGTATAAACACGGTGAAGGACAGTTTGGCCTTTACTATGGAAATTGAATGTTGATTTACCATGTGACTTGGCAATACCATTACTAGGTATATACCCAGAAGAACCAAGAGCAGTGACACAGACAGAATCTACACACCTATGTTCATAGTGGCCTTATTCATGTTTGCCAAAAGTTGGAAGCAATCCAGGTGTCCATCAACTGAGGAATAGATAAATAAATTGTGGTGTTTACACACAATGGAATATTATGCAGTGGTAAAAACAAATTAAATCATAAAGCATATGACAACATGGATGAACTTTGAGTACATTATTCTGAGTGAAACAAGCCAGACATGAAAGGACAAACCCAATATGATGGCACTATTAAGAACTATATTATGTAAACTCATGCAGTTAATAATTGGAATATAGGTCACTGGCAAATAGAATGAGCAAATGGAAAGCTGAGGGTTAATCTGTGCAGAATTGGTTAAAAGGTTGTAAATCTTTGGAAATGAAAGAAATGGTGAAAGCACATCACAGTGTTTGTAACTAGCAGAGCTATTATACAGGCGAGAGTGGTTGAAAGGGAAAAATCTAAGGTCATGTATGTTAGTAGAGAGAAAACTTAAAAACATAACTTGGGACTGTAAACTTAGTGAAATCTCATGTAAAACAGCATATATAAGACTGTTTTAGAGTATATAAACACAAATATACTAGAGAGAAAAAACAGAATAGCAGCTATGTATGGCACGGGAATCATAGAGAGATTGAGAGGTGATGAGTTGTGTTTATTATTTTATATTTATTGTTATTATTATTGGAATAATGCAAATGATTTAAAAATGATTGAAATGCCAAATGCACAACTATTTGGTTATACTGAATATCATTGATTGTACACTTTGGATGAATTTAGCTTTATTAATATGTATCAATAAAATTCATTTGATAAAAAAAGTAAAAAAAGACAACTGCCTAACATATTCTATGAAGCCAAAATCTTCCTAATACCAAAGCCAGTTCAAGATAGCATGAGAAAAAAATACATAAAATATCTCTTCCAAATATAGATGAAAAAATACTATCAAAATTAATTCAACAGTTCAATTAAATAATTATACAATATGATGAAGTGGGATTTGTTACCCGAATGCAAAGTTGGTTCAACAAAAGAAAATCAGTTAATATAATAGAGCCCATTAACATAATGAAGGGGGAAAATATGATTATCTCATTTGATGAAGAAAAGTCATTTTACAAATCCAGCATATCTTGTTAATTAAAACACTTAATAAAATAGGAAGAGAAGGAATCTTCCTCAAAATGATAAAGCCATATTTGAAAAAAAACAAAACAAAACACTAACATCATTCTCCATGGTGAAAGACTGAAAGCCTTTTCTCTAAGAACAGGAACAATACAAGGATGCTCACTGTCACCACTGTTAATCAAGAGTTCTGGAAGTTCTAGCCAGAGCAATCAGGCAGGAAAAAGAGGTAAAAGTAATCCAAATTGGAAAAGAAGTGCAACTTTTTCTATTGGCAGACATTATAATCCTATATACAAAAAGGCTTGAAAAATCCACAACAGAGTTGTTATAATTCATAAATGAATTCAGGAAGTGGTGGGTTACAAGATCCACATGCAACAGTTGATATTTTTTCTACACAATCTGTAGAAACAATGAAGTTAAAATTCCATTTACAATACCAACTAAAAGAATCAAATATTAAAGCCATATTGACAAAGAAGTATTAATTTGGAGGAATCATACTTTCCAAACATAAATTTTACTAAAAGCCCACAGTAAAGAAAACACCATAGTACTGGCAGAAGGACATACATATAGATCATTGGAATTGAATTGAGTGCTTAAAAATCAACCCTTACATTTAAGAGCAAGTGATTTTTGACAAGGATGCTTAGTCAACTCAATTGGGAAAGAGTTTGAAAGGATGTCAAGAAATAGGAACATTCATTCATTGTTAGTAGTAAAGTAATACGGTGCAGCCACTGTGGAAAACAATTTGGCATTTCCTCAGAAAGTTAAGTATAGAATTAACATATGACCTGGCAGTCACCCATGTAGTTATACACCCCAAAGAGTCAAAAGTAGAGGCTTGAACAGATATTTGCAATCTGACATTCATAGTAGCATTATTCACAGTTGCCAAAAGTTGGAAGAGATTCAA
>JAQZBX010085404.1:0-13135 GCA_029593785.1 Cabassous unicinctus
TTTTTTTTTTTTTTTACAAAAACAGAGCTTAAATCTAAAACCTAAAGAGGTTAAAACACTGCCTAATTCAATAATTGTTAGTTATTATTACTGTTATTATTTTATTTTTATTCTTCTTTTCCAAACAGTGACTCCTTCTGATTCTACTTTTCTCCTATAAGTACTACCAATCCTGGACTTGAGAAGTTGGCTTTTACTTCACCTCTGCCATGTTTCCCCAAAGCTAGGCATTGTTGACATATCGGCATTTCCAATGGTGATGCTTCTTAAATTAGTTGGTACCTTTCCTTTTTTCTATTGTGATTATTACCACCTGAGTTCAAGTTATTACATTATTTTTGATGATTGCAAATGCCCTCCAATGGTTTCTCTCTCCTAATCTGTAATACACAAACCTAATCTTTGTACCCTACTTTGTCTAGAGGCCTGTTGGGCATAGTACATACTGTTGCATTTATTTGCTGCTAAGGTACCTGTGATGGTTTGAAGCTGTTTGGATGCCAAAAAAGTATGTTCTTAAAATTAATCCATTCCTCTGGGTATGAACCCATTTAAGTAGGTCCTTTTGATTAGGTTACTTCAGTTAAGGTGTGGCCTAGGGTAGGTCTTAATCCTCTCGCTGGAGGCCTTTATAAGAGAATGAAATTCAGACAAAAATCCACAGAAGCAAGAAGCTGGAAGCAACAAAACCCAGAAGAGAAGGGAGAGACCAGCAGACACCGCCATGTGACAGAGTCGTCTAGGATTGCTAGTAGTCAGTCTTTAGGAAGAAGATATTGTCTTGATGATGCCTTGATTTGGACATTTTTATGGCCTCAGAACTACAAACTTGTAAGCTAATAAATCCCCATTGTAATGCGAATATTCTCGCTGTCCTGATTTTGTAATAATCAGGGTAGGCTAAACATTCACTATATTAGAAACCATGCATGTGTCCCCAGACCAAGTTTTTCTCCCTATGTCTAGTTTTTAGAATGCTGGTGATAAACTAAGCCTGATATGACCATCCTTATGGGAAAGGACTGTAACTCTAGGTATCTTTGGTCAACCTTAAGAGATATACCAGGGGGACGGATGTGGCTCAAATGGTTGGGCATGTGTCTCCCATATGAAGGGACCTGGGTTTGATCCCTGGGACCTCCCAGTAAAAAAAAAATAGATATATAGAAGGCGCATGGGCCACCAGGCCCTGTGCATGGGTGCGCTGTCAGGCCTCATGCACAGGTGAGTCCCCCAGGCCCTGTGCGTGGATGTGCCGCCAGGCCCCGCGAGCTGGTGCGCCGTCAGGCCCCAAGCGTGGGTGCACCACCAGGCCCCGTGAGTGGGTGAGCCATCAGGCCCCATACGTGGGTGCACCGCCAGGCCCTGCGAGCAGGTGTGCTGCCAGGCCCTGTGCGTGGGTGTGCTACCAGGCCCCATGAGCCACGTAGGCAGATGATGCCATAACAGGAGAGTGACACAAGGGAGAGCCAAGGTGAGACGTGCCGAAAAATCAGGAACTAAGGTGGCGCAGGTGGTAGGACACCTCTCTCCCACATTGGAGGTTCCGAGGATCGAATCCCAGTGAAGATAGGAGGAGAAGGATGAGAAGAGAGGGCAGGAAACAGACACAGAGTTGCCCAGCGAATGGACACAAAAACAGCAAAAACGGGGTGGGGGGGTAAAAAATGCATAAAAGTAAATAAATAAATAAATAAATCCTTTAAAAAAATGTATAGGGGAGTAAGATATGGACTATAGTTAGTAGTAATACTTTGACAATGCTCTTTCATGATATGTTAACAAATGTTCCACAACAATGCAGGGTGTTTGTGTGGGAGGCCTGTATGATGTTATGCATGTTTGTTTTGTAAGTTCACAATGTTTACTGAACACTTATAGTATGTTCATGTATGAATGATATACTTCAATAAATTGTTAAAAAAAAAAATCCCTATTGTAAAAGCCAATCCATTTCTGGTATATTGCTTTCTGCATCTTTAGCAAACTAGAACAGTACCCCATTTCGGTCAGGAGGTAAGTAAAATAACTTTTCTGTCACCTTGATTCCCAATACCCTAATGTTGCAGATAAGAGGCTTTCAAAGCAAAGTATGTAGATCTTGAGGGATGCTCAAGACTTTTTCAGGGCATCTGCAAGATGAAAATTATTTTCATAACAAAACTGAGACTTCATTTGCCTTTTACATGTGCTAACATTTGCACTGATATACAAAATCAATAGTGGGTAAAACTCCTGGCATCTTAGACAAAATCATGGCAGTGGCAACAAACAGTACCAGTAGTGATTGTATTCTTTACTGTCACATACAGAAAAAAAGCAAATTTCACTTAAGAATATCCTTGATAAAACAGTGACATGGATTGAATTATGTACCCCAGTTTAGACATGTTCTTAATCTTGAGCTGCATTCCTGTAAAGTGAACCCATTGAAAATAGCATCTTTTGAAGATGTTCTTTTAGTTAAGGTCCGAAACAACTGAATTAGGTGGGGTCTTAATCAGGATTACTAGAGTCCTATATAAGCAAAAGAAATACAGGCATAGGGCAAAGCCATGGGAGGAGCAAGAAGCTGGAAGCTGGAAGTCAATAGAACATGGAAGAGAAAGAAGAGGACTTCATCATGTGATGGGAAAGCCAAGGAACTCAAGAATTTCCAGCCAGCCAGAACATTTCTGATCCAGGAGGAAGCAAGCCTTCTACCCTCTGAAACCATGTGCCAATAAATTCCTGTTGTTTGTTATTTGTCACAGTAGCTTGGAAAACTAAGATGAGCAGTAAAAATAAATAGTTTTATTAAATTCTGATGCTGGAATATATCTTTTTAAAATTCTGCATGACAAAATCAGAAGTTTATATAAAGCTCTTTTGTTGCATACCAAAGTACAATGGCTTTCCCAAGGAAAAGCATCTGTGCAATTGTTTGTGTTGTGAGCTGATTTACTTGCTTTTCTTATGGAACAGAATTCTTACTTGAAGGAATGACTAACTGCAGTTATCAAAACTTGGGTATTTGGCAAACATTTTCTTGAAAATAGCTGAGCCTATTGTTTTAATTTGGTAAAAGCTGCTGGGAGCAATATACCGGAATGGGTTGGCTTTTACAATGGGGATTTACTAATAAGAGCTTACAGTTCTGAGGCCATGAAAATGTCTGAATTAAGGCATCATCAGATCCTTTCTCCCCAAGCTGCAGCTGTGGATGTTTAGGAGTCCACTAGTCTCTCCTCTCTCCTCTGGGCCTCGTTGCTTTCAGCTTCTGGTTAAAGAGGCTTCTTCTCAGCTTCCGTGTTTCATTGATTTCAGTTACTGGCTCCCAGGGCCTTCTCTCTCAGCTTCTGGACTCCTCTCTATCTCTGTAGCTTTTTTCTGTATCTGTGGCTTTTTGTTCCTCTGTTTATAAAGGGTACCAGTAAGAGGATTAAGACCTACCCTGGGTCACACAATCTAATCAAAGTTCCCAACTACAATAGGTTTACATGCACAGAAATGGATTAATCCTAAGGACATGATTTTCTGGGGTTCCACAAAAGCTTCAAACTGCCACACTATCACTTTAAGGAAGACAACTGACAATATTTGTTGCTAACAATAAAATGCTATCTTTCGAACAAAATTTAGAATTTTGGAAAACTTGTATCTGTCACTTCAAGCTTGACAGCTTACCAATAGTTAAAGGCTTTCTTGATGATATGGGTGGTAGCATTAACAAATGTAATTTTTTTATTTTATATAATAAAATGGGTTAACATTTGAAAGATCTGCATAACTCACTGAAGTGATATTTTCCAAAAGACCAATGCATCAGTATAAAATCTTGTGTAGGTAAAAGATCTGTTCAAATTACTAGATGGATCAATGGATTTTTTTTTCAAAGATTTATTATTTTATTTTATTTATTCCCCCCTTGCTGCTTGTGCTCGCTGTGTCCATTTGCTTTGCGTTTTTCTGTGTCTGCTTGTTTCCCTTTGTTGCGTCATCTTGCTGCACCAGCTCACTACGCCACGCAGGCTGTCAAGCTCACCACATCATGCAGGCCAGCTTGCCTTCACCAGGAGGCCCTGGGAATCAAACCCGGGGCCTCCCATATGGTATATGGGAGCCCAACCAATTGAGCCACAGCTGCTTCCCTGGATCAATGGGTTTTGATGTAATACAGTTGTTTTAGTTTCCTAGGCTGCTAAAGCAAATAGCATGAATTGGGTTGGCTTAAACAACTGGAATTTATTAGTTTATGGTTTTGAGGTGAGAAAAATTTCCAAATAAAGGCATTATCAAGACAATGTTTTCTCCCCAACACCTGTGGCATTATGGGGCTGGCTGCCAGCAATCCTTGACTCCTCTGTCACATGGCAAGGCACATGGCAGCCTCTGCTGGTCTCTCCCTTCTCTTCTGGGTTTTGTTGGTGTCGGCTTCTTACTTCCTATGGCTTTTTCTCTTTCTGTCTGAATTTCATTCTGTTATAAAGGCCTCCAGTGATAGGATTAAGACCCATCCTGATTGAGGTGGGCTACACCTTAACTGAATTTACCTCATTGAAAGGTCCTACTTATAATGGGTTCACACCCACAGGAATGGATTAAATTTAAGATTATGGTTTTCTGGGGTACATACAGATCCAAAACACCACACTCCACCCTGTGGACCCCCAAAATACATGTTCTTTCTACATGCGAAATTCATTCATTCCATCACAACATCCCCAAAGCCTTAAGTCTTTTCAGTAACAATGCTAAGTACAGAGTCTCAGCTAAATTGGTTATGAGTGTGGTCGGTCCTGGGTCACAATTCCCCTCTGTCTGTGGGCCTGTGAAACCTAGAGAACAAGTTATCTGCTTCCAATATATAATGGAAACTCAGGCATAGGATAAACACTTCTATTCCCCTAGGGAGAAATTGGAAGAGAAATAGGGGTCATGAGTCCCAAACAATTCCAAAACCCAGCAGGGCAGATTCCATTAGATTTCAGGGTCTGAGAGTTATCTATGGACTGATGTTTTTTCCTCTGGGCCTGATGGAAAGGCAGCTCTAACCCTTTCAAGCACTTGCCAGTGGCCATGCTCTGCCTGAACACTGAAGTGAAAGCTCCACCTTCTCCAAGCATTAGGATGGTGGCCAGACTCTCTGCAATCTGCAGGTGACAGGCTCTACCCTTGCCGATCCCTGGGCTAGCAGCCAGACAATCGCTGGGGCACAGGCTCCACCTTCTCTGAGCACTGTGGTGGCAGGACTCTTTCTGAACAATAGGCATACGGCCTGCCCTCTACAAACCTGTCCAGACCTCATTTTCCATTATTCTGCCCTTGAAATGATTTTTCTTTCAATGTGTCCCTTTCCTATTTCTTTTAGAACAGGCTGGCAGTGGTTCTGTTCATACAAATTATGGAAGAAACTTGTCAGTTTTGCATGTAGTTCACAAGATTCCGCACTATCAGACAGTAGGACTTTCTACAAACCCTTCCTGTATAACTGCACCTCCATTCCTGACTTGCATGGAAACTGCTGACTGGTCCCATGTCCAGTTAAATCCTCACACGGAGCACTATTCTATGGGAACGAACTGTCCAGAAACTCAGAATTTTCCAAACCATCAATTTCTGGTTTCTTTGTGCCCAGGATTTCAATTCTCAGCTTTTCCCTTTCCTCTCTCATTTTACTATAATCTGCAAGGAGAAACAAAGCTGGATTTTCCACACTAGTTTCAAAATCTCCTCAGCTAAATATCCAAGTTCATGCTTTCAACTTCTGCCTTCCATCGACTTCAGAACTCAATTTCACCAAGTTCTCTGACACTTTAAAACAAGAATTGCTTTTTCTCAATTTTCCAAGAACACATTCATCATTTTCTTCTAACGCCTCATCAGAAGTACCTTTAGCAGGCATATTTCTATTGACGGTGTCTTTGAACTATCTAGGCCTTTTCTATTAAGCACCTCAATTCTTTCAGCCTCTACTCATTACCCAATTCCAAATTTGTTTCCACATTTCTTGGTATTTGCAAAAGCAGCACCCCACTTTCCTGGTACCAAAATCTGTTTTTGTTTCCTAGGCTGCTCAAGCAAATATCATAAAATGGATTAGCTTAAACAATGGGAATTTATTTGCTTATGGATTTGAAGTCATAAAAATGTCCAGATCAAGTCATCATCAAGATGATGCTTTCTTCCCAAAGACCGCTGTGTTCTGGGTCTGTCTACTGGCAATCCTTGGCTCCTCTGTCAAAGGGCAAGGCACATGGCAGTGTCTCCTGGTCTCTCCCTTCTCTTCTGGGTTTCATTGACTTCAACTTCCTACTTCCTGTGGCTTTCTTTCTCTGTCTGAATTTCATTCTTATAAAGGATTCCAGTAATAGGATTAAGACCCATCCTGATTATGTGGGTCACACCTTAACTGGCATCTTCAAAAGGTCCTGCTTACAATGAGTTCATACCCACAGGAATAGATTAAATTTAAGAACATATTTTTCTGGGGGAACATACAGCTTCAAACCACCACAAGAGTTTATTGATATAGTTTCAGTTTCCACATTTCAACTACCTTTAAAAAAAAACATGATTTGTTGAATTTTGGTTTAGCATCAAAGAATAATTTCTACAATTATCTGAAAAATATTAAAATACAGCTCCCTTTTCATATTTGTGTGAGACTGGATTTTCACCATATACTTTAATCAAAACAACATATTCTGAATGCAGAAGAAGATATGAATATTCAATTGTCTTCTATTAAGCTGGACATTAAAGAGATTTGCAAAAATGTAAAACAGTGCCACTCTTCTCATTAATTCATTAATTTTTTGTTCTAGAAAACACAGTTATTTTTCATAAACTGTTATTTATATTAACATGTGATAGGTTTATTATTGTTACTTTAAAATGAAATAATAAATATAAAAAATTTTTCAGTATTAATTGCTAGTATGGTAAATATTGAGAAAGTAACTCTCACAAACAAAAGCTGTTTGGCATCCCCCAAGAATTTTTATGAGTGTAAAGTGGTCATGACACTAATAAATTTGAGAACTGCTATTGTAGATGGTAATCAACAAGGCAGATCTTATGGGAAACTTGGGTGTTCTCAGTTAAGCAGTCTGTCTGTTAGTCTTGAAGAGGAGAGAAACTTTGAGTCTGTTGCCTGTGTTTGCAGAGGCTGTGTCAATATTCACTAAACGGGGTTCCCACTGGTGCCAGACAATCACTGTGATCCTCTCTATCCCTGGAATGACTGTGCAGTAGGAGCAGTGGTGTTTTGTATCCAGCTATTTGACATTTCTTGTAGCTAGTATCAGTTCACAAATGTGGAGTGATAAATCTGCAGGAATTTTGTGAGCCAGCTGTTAAAGAGTCATTATTAAAAATTAAATTATACAAAGAAAAAATGAAATAAATTATATTATAAACCAAGGTAATAACTCAGCATTATCTATGCTCTTGAGGTTATTTATGCCTATTGTATGTGTATGGTAGAAAAACTACATAATTACATGCAACTGTATATCTCTTTCCAGCTCTGTGTTTTGTGACATCACAATGGTAGCTTGAAATCAGCCACCGTGGACAATGGGAGTATTCACAACATGAAATAGGCAAACACTATAAATAAGGGTTCTTTGCTGCTCCCACCCCCAGAGCTGGTTGTTAAACATTTACCATACATCACTGTGTATGATGATTTTTTGATATATTAACTTGAGTTTTGCTCCTCTGATATTTTTATCTCCTCTCCATTACCAGCAGAGAGGTTGGCCTTTGTTCTTCCTTGTCTTAGGAATAATTTGTGTTACCTGATGAAAAGTAGATGTTGCTTGCAAGCAGCTTGCCTTCCCGGGTCTTGCTGAATGGGGAGAACTGAGCTGAAAAATATTCAGGGGTAGAGGAGAGAGCTGAATTCCTGTGAAGGCAGTGGGTGAGGGAAGAGAAAATCCCCAAGGCTGAAACTGGAGGTTCAGGAAACCCAAAAAGAATGGTGATCCACATCCTATACCCTAGCAATACCTTGGGAACTGGCAAGACTTCGGAGTAGATTTGCTATGTGGTGTTCTTAGACTTGGCTCAGGCAGTGGGATGCCCAGCTTTGAAGATTCTAATGCTCAGGTTTGACATGGAAGGAGCAAAGCTACTATACCTACTATAGTTGTTTTTAATAATTTACAATATTTGTGCATAATTGCAAAGCAGAAGAGATGAATAGAAAGTGATAGGGGACATGATTCAAAAGGGAAGATATTTAAGTGAGCCAGAGAAAAGTGAGAAAAGCAAGAGAGGTAAAAGAAGGGCCAATTCTGGAGAGAGGGCACGTGCCTCTGTGTCATAACTATTGTGATCATTGGCAATTCGGCTGTAAATAAACTTGTTGGTTATCAAATGTGAAGGGAAAATTTGATTCAAAGTTTTCAATGTGCTCCATGTATGTTTGTAGAGTCTTATAAAAATTCAATGCAGGTTATAATTTAAATTATTTCAACTTAATAATTGAGACTGTGATTGATTAAGATTGTTAACACTTTGTGTGTGCCAGTTCTGTGGACTTTTTATGTGCTGTAACTTCATTATCTGTGGGGTATCATCATTCAGTTTATAACTCCACTGCAAGGGAGTGTTATAAAAGTCACAGGGAAGGTAATATTTTAAAGCATGTAGTATGTTGTTTTCTTAGGTTGAATTAAAGTTTAAAAGGTAAACCTATACTCTGAAAATGGAATCCGTTTATACTATAATTCTCTGTCTTTACAATTACCTCTCTATTTGCTTCTATCATCATAGGCAAAAGAAAAAGGATATCAAAATATCCACAAGGAGGAAAAAAACATAGAGAATAAAAATATCAAGTATTTGACTAGTGCCAGTATTTGTACATTAAAATTCCTTAAAAGCAGATTATTAGAAATAATCACCCCCCAAACATACTTTGTTTCTTCTTTGATTTTACAGAAACCTGTTGTGACTGTTTTATTGCAATGTATCTGATTTATTCCCATTCCTCCTGTTCCTCCAATATTTTCAGAAAACCCTAATAATAGGTGATATTTGAAAAGCCTACCATCAGTTAAGAAAAAATAATTCTTAATATACCAGAAGACATATGATTACATTTGGAATGATATTGGAAGTAAAAATTACATGAATTAATTGGTGCTACAAAGGGACATAAATATATTGTTTATGGTACCTTTCTTCCTTCAGCTCTCCCAAGGTCCTTTTGTTCTTCATAATAAGACAAAAATAAAAGTTGAATCAATAGGAGTGAGGTTAGTTCCAAGATAAGAGTTAACCTTGGATTTGAATGATTCTATTGATTTGGCTTTATGAACCCCGAGGCAGGATTGAATCACAGGATTGGGGTGTACTTTAGTTTAAAATGAGTACTTCTTAAGTTGTTGGCAAATAGACTGGAATTGCCAATAAACTTGGCTGAGACAGGCTCAAACAATATCTTAGCTCATACAGAGATAATAACTCAGATATTATCTGATATGTGCAGATAATATCAGAGAAGTGTGACTCAATATGCGTCACAAAATGTTTACTTAAAAAAAAAAAAGAACTTTCTATGCTATAATTATCAAAATAAATTCCACCAGTAATGAGAAGTGAAGCTAACCAAAACAGCTCAAGGATACACATGACCTTCAGTGAGAAAAGCAGGAGCATTGTTTTAATCTTTTTTTCCTTCTTCTTCTCAAGGACCGTACCCTTCTTTTCATCTCCTCTCACTTTCTTCTTCTACAATCTACCGCATTAAATTTGCCCCCAGGAAAAAAGGGGTCATATTTTTAGCAACTCCTTAATCACTTGCCAAGAGATTCTGGCTTTGAAACCTTAGATAATGACATTAGTTAAGTCACTGGGTGGAGGGTGGCAAAACAGTGAGACCTCATGCTCACTCCTCCCTCTCCTTCCCCACTTTGCCATTTACCATATGCCCACTTTGTAGATATGATACAGCCAACTAAAATGTCAGTTTATTTTGGAGGGAAGAAGTTTATTACTAGTGATAATGTAAGTTTTTCTTTAATGTTTTAATTAAACTCAGTGAGGTTGCAATAAGCTGTTAGTGTATTTTCTTTTCTTTTTCCTACTCCTTTTCCTTCCCTTTCTTTCTCTTCCCTTCCCTTCTCTTTTTTCCTTACCTTTTAGATATTGAGGGTGCTAGGTGAATGGATGGTGCCTGTTCTTAGTTTAATGGTAGATATGAAAGTAGTTACTGTACAACATGATAAATTCTGTATCAGAAGTCTGCAAAGTGTTTTAAACTGTAGTGACAAGATCAACTAAGTCTACCGTACCGTGATAGAAAAAACATTAACATAACATAACATAACATAACATAACATAGCATAACATATAACATAACATAACAATAAATGTAGGTCAGATAGTATTTTGGAAATGTGTTAACATAAGTAAAAAAGTAATTTGAGAAAAACACGCTTCTGCCAAAATGCAAGGATAGTGGGAAGAGAGACCCATTGGTCTAACACAGTGAGATATAATGAGAAAGGGACAGGTGGCTACCCTTATTATAATAACATGCAAATGGAAGAAGCCAAGGGGTGAGTATCGTAAAATCCCAGGGAGAGTGGTTAAGAGAGGAAGCAAAAGGAAGTGTGCACATATCCAAGCCTGTATACTTGAAAAATTTGGGGACATAACGGTCCTGTAGCTTCTCACACTGACTCTGGTGAAATCAGTGTAGATAATAAATTACAAAACTGCCAGGCTGTATTGCCTCACTGTTCTTCTAGTCAGCAGCACTGGATAGATGAAATCTTTAACAGGGAAAAAGCAAAAACTGTTTAGAGAGTCAAGGAAATAGGAAAGGTTCATAGAAGAGATGATGTTTTCCAGGCACAAAAGTAATGGAAGATTTATTCCAGGAAAAGCATGTGCAAAGACTCAAAGGCATGGGAAGATTATGGTGAGTTTAAAGAATAGTAAGGTGATTGGAGGAGCTAGAGTAGCAACAACCACTTTCAGAATCATTGACAAAGCTGCACAGGTCACTGTGTGCCACCATTCTTTGCACTAATCTTTAACTTGAGGAACTGTGGGTCAAGACTGTGGTATAAATTTCAGCCTTTCCAGGGAGCAGAAATAAAAGGTCCCTGATACTAGATAAACTTCTACATAGAAGTCTGTAGATCTTAAGTGCCAAGATACAGCACTAGATGATGAAGAAAAAAGAAACATGTACCCACTGCTTCAAATTTTAAGAAGCCCTGGGCTGGGGCTACTATGATTTATATGCTAGCATAGCTCTAAGGAGAGCTTTATATTAGACTTTATATACATTTCTTGTATTTTTTCTGTTTCAATTGTATATGCTATAATAAAATACATGCTGTTATAGTTTCCATTGCTGATTATGACTTCTTATGATGAATATGTCTTAGGCTAAAAAAAGAAAAATATCTATCAACTGTTAGTAATTGTTTTGGATGTTATGTGCAAGTTCTTTGGGTGATAAGGTGCAAACACAGATGAAAGGGCAGCTTTATTATATCAAAGGCCCTGGAGGAGGATGGAGGAGAATGAGAGTGGTGGAGGGGCTTGGGGTTTACCTAACCTGGATTCCTGCAAGGATCCATGGGGGAGCAGGGTGGGGGTGGGGGAAGAAGCACATGTGAGTCCCAGGCTCTTGCCTTTATTGTGACCCAGAGGGGAGGGGTAGGGCTTTCCCATGGCTACTGAGGATTGGAGGTTTAAAACTATACAGAGTGAAATGCAGATGCTGTAAGGGCCATTTGGAGAAGGGGAGGGCAGCTTCTTATCATCCGAGTCATATGGAGATACAGGCCTTGCTAGTCAATTATGTGGCATGACAGGGCAGGGGCCCCTTTGGAGAAGAAACAAAAGGGGCCATTTGAAGAAGCTGAGTGTGGCTCTTATTATCCAAACAGTAAAAGTACTGCTGGTTGTGTTTATGCCCAGGTCAGGGCTAACTGAGGTGATTACTCAAAGGGAAATTTACAACTAAGCCCAGCAGGATGATGAGGTACCCAGAATAATTTCTTTTATGCCATTACAGTAATATTATAACACAAAAAAGAATTAAAGTAAAAAACTGCGCAAAGGCATAGTGTATTTGTTTACTATTGATGAATAACAAATTACCACAAAATTAGCAGCTTAAAACAAGACACATTTATTATCTCACAGTTTCCACGGGTGAGGAGTTTGGGCACAGACTAGCTGGGGTCTGCCCAGAGTCTCATGAGACCACCATAAAGCTGTAGAATGGAGCTGCAATCTCATCTGACGCCTTATCTTCCAAGTTCACTGGTTGTTGGCAGAATTTGGTTTCTTACAGGTGTGGAGCTGAGGCCTTCAGATCCTAGAGGCAGCCTGCCATTCTCTGCCATCTGGCTAACTCTACAACATGGCTGTTTACTTCTTCTAGGCAAATGGGAGAGCGTCTGCTGCTGCTTTGATTCTCTGTTAAAGGGCTCATCTGGTGAGATCAGAACCACACATCTCCTTTTGGATTAACGCAAAGACAACTGATTAAGGACCTTAATTACATCTGCAAAATCCCTTCACCTTTGCTGTATAATGTACACTTATCATGGGCATGATATCCCATCATAGCCACGGGGTCCTGCCTATACCCAACGGAAGGGGGTTATAAGAGGGTGTGGGCCATTGGGGGTCACGTTAGGGTGCTGTCTACCACACATATCAAGCTTAAATCTTAACTTACATACATGTTTTCTATTTTTACAAACAAGCTGAGAAATTTTGTAATGCCTCTATAATATCTAAGGCTTAGAGGCTATCACAGTGCTATCTGAGATAAATATAGTGCAAGCCACAAATGGAAGCCCAAAAATGTAACTTTGAATTTTTTAGTAGCTTCATAAGAAAAAGTAAATAGAAATAGGTGAAATTAATTTTAATAATGTATTTTATGTACCCAGTACATCAAAATATTATTTCATAAAAAGAATCATAAGAGGATATTATGAAAAGCTATATGCCCACAAACTAGACAACCTAGATGAAATGGACAAATTTCTAGAAATGCATAACCAACCTACACTGACGCTACAAGAAATACAAGAACTTAACAAACCAATCACAATTAAGGAGATTGAATCCGTCATCAAAAATCTCCCAGCAAAGAAAAGTCCAGGAC
>JAQZBX010085405.1:0-13132 GCA_029593785.1 Cabassous unicinctus
GGGGGGGCGGCTGGCTGCAGGGAGGTGGGTGTGGGGAGGTGCTGGGGCTCTGGGTGAGTAAGGTGGCTGTGGAGGTGTTGTGGCCGTGTGTGTGTGCAGAGCAGTTGTGTGTCTAAGGAGGTCCTGGAGCTGTGACTCTGGACGTGAGGAGGTTATATATTCGGGGAGGTTGGGGGCTGCAGTTGGGTCAGAGAGGGGTGGAGGCTGCAGGGTGGGAGTGGATGCTGCTTTAGGGAGATGAAGGGCAGTGCCCTGGCCTTTGCTCAAGGGCCTGGGCCGGGGACTGTCCGCTGGAACGCCTCGGCCCTCTGCTGGGGCGGCGAGACCGCCTGTCCATCTGTCTCAGCCTGTGCCCAGGCCTGAGGAGCAGAGCTGCCTCCTCGCTCCCTGGGGGGCAGCAGCAGATCCCAGCCCACCCATCTGCCTTCAGATGGTCCAGGCAGGAGCTCAGCAAAGCTGCCTGGAGGGTATCACTGTGTTTGAAGAGGCAAGGCTGGGGGGAGGGGGGCCTGCAAGGCAAACAGTTCTCCTGGAGGCTCCTTTGAAAACCACTGACGCCAGGAGAGGAAGAGGGAGGACAGGGGAGGGTATGTCTGTCCTTGTGCATCTGTGGGGGTCAGTGCCCAGCTGTGAGCCCTGGAGCCCCTTCCCATGCGTTTGTGCTAATGGCCTTGGAGAACACACCTCCAAACCTCACCGCCTCACGCAGTTACACCCTCATATATGCACAATCCCCCTCCATCCACAAGTCCCCCACACCCACACACACACAGCTTCACATATGTACACCCCATTACACACACTCCCATCAGATACCCCCCACACACTCTGCAAAACCCATGCACAGTCACACACGCCCATCTTACAAGCACACCTGTCATACACACGCATGCACAGGTACATACCTGACAAATAGCTGTCGCACGTGCCATCTCACACACCCACACAACTCTACACACTGGGATCTCCCTGTCGGACCCATACCCTATCCCGCTTGTGCCCAGTCTCTCTCACACCAAGACGATTGGCGTCCTTATACTGGCCCATGCTCACACACACACCACCTCTCACCAGCTTTCACACCACCCATTTCTGTGTCCAGCCCAGGACAGGAGGGTTTCCACCAGCTGAGAGGGCCTCCTGCCTCCCCACCCTGACGGCTGAGTCAGAAGGAGGGGGGCATGCCAACCCGCCCCCCCCCACCCCAGATACCACTGCTCCCTGGGAGCCCTGCTCCTTGCCCCCAGAGAAGCGAGCCCTGTCTCGGCTCTGGTGTGACTACCACTGCCTCTGTGAGGGTGCGACTTTGTGTGTGACTGCATCTCCTGAGACCCCTTGACAGGGCCTGGCTGTCACCACCTGTGTGGGTAACACCCCACAACGGGCTCACCAGTTGTGTTTGTGAGATGCAGGGTGGGTGTGAGGATGGAGATGTGCACGTCGCAAAGGGTGTGTGTGTGTGTGTGCGAGTGTGTGTGTGTGACAGGGCATGCGTAGACAGGTGTGAGTAGGGAGAGTACATTTACACCAGGAGGCACATACCCGCTGAGCGTGACAGGATATCTTCTGAGGAGGAGATATGTACGTTGTATGGAGGGGTCAGGGCTAGCAGCGCTCAGCAACTCCCTCCCCCACAAAAAGAAGAGCCGGGAGGAGGGGTCTCTGGGACACGTCCCTCTCTCTCTCCGTGACCTCTTTAGCAGCTGGAAACTGAGCCGGGGGTGGAAGGAATGGAGACTTGGCTGGCCTGGGGGTTTGAGGAGGGAAGTGGGAGAAAACACCTTCCAGATTCTCATCAAATCCCTGTTTGTGGTTTGCAGCCTCAAGTCTCTCCTCTCTCTCCTGCTCTGTTTGGGTTTTCCCTTTTCTTTCTCCTTCCACCTCTCAGTTTCTCCTCATCTCTCCTTCTCCCATCTCAGTCACCCTGTCTCCCTCCTTTCTCCTCCCTGTCTCCCAGTCTCTGTCTCTTCCCCAAGCCCTACCATTTCTCTGACTCCTCCTCTCTCGACCAGCACCTCTGTCTGTCCATCTCTTCCTGTGCCGGTCCATCTGTCCATCTCCATCCGCCTGTGAGTGGGTGTCTGTCCATCTGTTCCATCACCCATCTGGCTGGCTGGCTGTGTTAGCCCTCCTAAGGGTACCCACTCACTCCCCAAGGCCCCCTCCCCCAGGTCAGCAAAAGGCCTCTCCTGGCTCAGGGGATGGGAAGGGGGTGCAGAATGGCAGCTTCTGGAAGCTTCAGTAGCAGCTGGGCTGAGCTGGGAGTTCGGGGCCAGCCAGCTGTAGAAGCGGCCCCTCCCCTGGGCTCTGAGGCCAAGGACCCCAGAGCAGAAAGAGGAGAAAGCAGGGCCTCGCTGCAGCTGAGTTTGTGTGTGGGGGGTAGGGAGGTAGGTGCTCACTTCACCCTCACTTTACCATTCCCTCAAAGCCAGGCCCTGCAGGAGAGGGCTCTTCAGTGCCCACCTTCCTCATCCCCTAGCCCATGGAAGAGAGGCTGGGATCCAGGAGGGAGGGGCAGGGGAGGCCAGGCCTTGGAGTGAAGGAGGTGCTGGGAGCCACAGCTTCCTGTCAGCTGGGCCAGGGGGGCTCCTTCCGCCTCCCTTCCAGGCAATCCCAGGGGATTCCTCTGCTCTGGTCCCAGTTCCAGGCGCGAGGGGCTGCACAGCATTTCCTTGCCAGCTTCCACTGGGGCCATTTCTACCTCCCAGCTTCCCCAGAGCCTGGTGGGGATCACACCAGTGCCACCCCCAACAGTGGAGGCTGATTCTGGGCAGGTGGGGACCCTGGCCCTGTCTAGGCACTGGCCATCCAGAGAGACTCAGGCAGCCCACCTCCTGCTGCACCTCACCCACACACAGTGAGCGCCAGCACCCACTGCGGCCCCCACTGTCGTGACATGCACCTCGGAAGGTTCTACAGGGAGCCGTACCCGCGGAGATCCGCACCCCACCTTGCCTGGGCGGCAGGCTCCAACAGTGCCCCCCAACAAAGGCAGCAGCTGGAAACCACATCCCTCAATATTCCCCCCGGGGCCGCTCTGTCCCCCACTCCCTCTCTGAGCATGGCTCACAATCCAAATGCCACAATGGATGGAGAACCCGAGGTGCAAAAGGTCATCCCTCCTGACCCCCTGGAGTGGGATCATAAACAAGGAATGGGGAAAGAAAGGGGCAGAATCTGGCTCCTTCCCGACCTGCCATGGGCAAAGTCCACACTGGCTGCGCCCTCTGCACAGAGCTACCTGGGCCAGGGCCAGGGGCTGGCTCCGTCCCTCTCCAGCTCTCCTTGCCCCTGCCTGGCCTCCCCCCCCCCTTTCTGAGCAGCCCTCCCTGCCCTCTCCCTCCAGGCTCTGGCTCTCTCATCCTCAGCTCTTGGAAGCCTGACTCACTGTTTCCCCTCCTCTCTCCTCTCCCTCCCTCTCTCTCCCGGCGCTGGCAGCAGCAGCAGCGCCTCCCCCTCCCCTGGGGGGCTCTGGCCACAAGGGTGCCTGCCTGCTCCTCTCCCCAGGCCCCGGCCCCCCCACTCCTCACCCAGGAGGCCCCCTGCAGCTGTCCCAGTTCTCTAACTACAGTGAGGGGGAGCACCAAGAGCCTAGCCCCCAGGCCTGGCCCTGCCCAGTGTCTCTGGGACCCCAAGCCAAGGGCTCCCCTCACTACACTTGCTTTCCCCCTCTGGTCAAACAAGGTGGGGGGAGGCCCAACCAGATGATGCCCCTGGTGCCTCTGGTGACCCGACTATTCCCTGCTTTTCCAACCCAGCTGCCTCCTGGCACAGGGCACCAGCAACCTGTGGGTGCTGTAGCTGCCTCAGGCTCCATCTCCAGGTCCCAAGAAGAACTCGGCTCTGTCCCTAGCCATTTGGGGAAGGCTGAGGAAGACACTGCCCCCCCGGGCAAAGCAGAAGTTAAATGACCCCTGGAATGGCCCTGTCTCCCTCTTCTCCCTCCTGTGGGAGTCTCCCCCTCTTGTTCTTGCCCCACCTGTCCTCCTCCCTCTTCCCAGAGGCATCTGCTTGTCTCTCCTCCAAAAACACCCCCAGCACGTGATCTTGGGGGAAAGCCCTCAGGACCCCTCCCTTCTGGCCACGGGGGTGAGGAGTAGGATAGGACGGGGCCTTCTGGGCCCCCTGCACCCTGCCTCCGGGGCTGTGACCCTGGTTCTCCTCCTTGCCTGTCTGTTTCTCCCCCACCTCTCGTCAGAGATGGCCTGTCTCCATCTTTCCTGCTCCCTGCCTCCATGTGGCTGTCTGGGGCGCTCTCCTCCCGCCCCCACCCTCCTGCTCTCTCCCTGGGGGGGCCCATCTGCTGGCATTAGCAACAATGTTACCCTTGCTCCCCACTGCAGTCCCAGCTCCACCCCATTCTGGCTTCCTGCTCCCCCCCTCCCTCTGTCCCAAGAGGCCCAGGGGGCCCAGAGACAGAGCTGGGCTCCATCCCATAATAATGAGTCTGCTTGACCTCGCCCGGGCAGACGAGAAGGGTCTGGGCATCTGGTATGCAGGGATGGCACCTCCTTGTTCTTGGGTGGCTGGCATGAGACACAGAGCTCTGTTTCCATACACACACACACACACAAGGATGAAGCTGACTTGGGGCGGGAGGGTGGTGGGGGGACGGAGGGGATTAGGTGGGGGACGGGAGAGTTCAGGTTTACCTGGAGAAAGCCCCTGTCCAATGGGGAACAGAGGCACAGAGGAGGAACAGTTCAAAGTCAATGCTCCAGGCTGGTTGGAGAGCAAGCAAAGTCCCTCTGGGACTCTTGCCAATCCAGACCAGCAAACCGCACCCCCCCCCAATGTCTCCTGCCAGGGACAGGGACAGTCTGCCCCTCAAGCCTCCAGCACAGACACAACAATCAGGTAGAAACCCCATCCTTTAATCTCCTTTAGAATCCAATTCCCACCTCCCCACAGTACACCTCCACTCCGCTCTCAGCAGGTCTTCCAGAATCCTCCCCGCTGAGATCGAAGCCCGTGGAGTGTGTGTGGGGGGGTGTGTGTGTGTGCAAAGCCCCCCAGTTCCCAAGCCTCTTCATCAGAAGGCTCCATCAGGGACTGAGGGTCAATGAGAAAGAATCCTGGGACCCTCACACCCCAAAATTGAGAAGCTAAGTCATCCACCCACAGCACCTGGGGTGATGGGGCTCCCTGCCCCCACGACCCTGCTGCAGACCCCCCAGCCCAGCAACCATAATAAACAGTGAGCTCTTTTTCTTTATGACACCAAATTTCTCCAAGCCCAACAGCTCCTTCCATCACTACCTCAGCCATAGATCACATTAAAAACTCACAGAGGGCAACTTAAACACATCACATTTGTTTCTCTCTATATTATTTCAAAAGTAACGGCATTAAAAATGGATTTTATTACAGAAAATAAATATCAGCACGTGGGCCGGGAGCCCAGGCATGGGGGGGGGGGAGCCCACCAGGGGAATGTCCCTGAGGGCTTGGGCACAGCTTAGGCACCCAGCGGGGAGGTGGCTGAGAGGCCAGACTAGACCCTGGGGTATGGGGGGATGCCTGGGGAGGGGGCAGTGCCAGACCGCAAGGAAGAAAAGAATCACTTGTTTGGACCCGTGCCCACTGGTCCCCCAAAAGCTCATGCCCTCACTGGTCTTTGCAACCTCTGAAGGGTGGGAACTCTGGGGTGAGAAGTTCACCAATCCCTGGGGGTTACTCCAACTATTGACATAGCAGAAGAAAAAAATGAATTCAACTTACTATTTGGTTTGATTTTCCATTACTATAAAAATAAATATACATCTACTCAAAGGAGGGAGATGGCAAGCGGCATGTACATGCCACCTGGGGGGTCCCCTCCAGAGCTCACTACCACAACCCAGCCTGGCACCCCCAAGCCAGGAGAATGGGAGGGGTGGACAGGCTGGTGATCTTTCACTTCCAGCCCCAGCTCACACAGCCACATGCACGGGCCACAGAAAACTGGAACAAGCCAACAATAGAAACACCCCAAAGGCTCCTGGCAGGATTCTGCCCAGGCCTGGGCACATGCCCCCGCCCCGCCGGCGGCGGCAGCGGACGAAATGTGGCCACCCTGACCCGGAGGCAAAGCTTGTCCTCATACCCTGAGCTCTGCCCTGGGAGCTGGGGCCAAGTCCCGCCTGACACCAACTGGTCCGGCGGGAAACGCCTGCCCAGCCAGACGGGCACAGGCCCCCCAAAGGTCCCTTCTCGTGTTCAGGGACCCACGCTGGTGCAGCACGGCCCTGCCTCCCAGGGTGACGCCTGGGCTCGCATTCAGCTGGCCCTGCCAGTCAGGCACTGGTGCAGAACCGAGGGCACTAGGCTCAGCCCCTCCCAGCCAGCCCCAGGGCCCCCAAGCTGGGCGGGAGGGGGACTCCCCACCCCTCCACATCTGGCCCTGGCCCCCAGGGTCTGCGGTAGAGAATTCCCGCCCCCGCTTCTCTCTCCCTCCTCCCTCTCGGTGCCCGCCGCCTGCCTCGGGGACAGCCCCAGCTCCAGCCTCCGGCCAGCAAGGCCCACATCCTTCCTCCCTCCCTCAGCTGACCCTTATGCCTGGCAGGAGGCTGGGGGGTCAGGCTGCTGGGGCAGCCCCCCCAACTCCCACCGGTCCTCATCCCCAGCCCCCAAACTCTGGGTTGCTGTCCCTTTTCCTGTAGAACAGGAAACAAGGTTATTTCCTAGACTCAGAGCCAGCCCCCTGCCCCTCTGGCTCTGCCCGGGGACCCGGACCCAGCAGGCGAAGGCGCCCTCAGCCAGGAAGCAGCGGGATTCAGCTATTCACCCCCAGCCTCGGGCCCAGGGGGCTGACAGCTGTCACTCAGCACCCCACCCCCTGGGGAAGAGGGGGCCGATTCAATCAGAGCCCCGGAGGAAACGCATTGATAGGCGATTATTTATTTATTTATGCAAAAGTGAGCCGACTTTGTTCGCCAGGTAACCCGGCACGCGGCCCAAACCCTCCGGCCTTGGCCGCCCCCAAATCCCTCCTCCGCCCCGCAACCCCTCCGGGTCATTAGGTCCCCGCCCCTCAACTCCCAGAGCACCAGCGGAACCTCGGGATTTAGGGAATGAAGGGGAGGGGCTCCTCCCTCCGCAGTCTCCCCTCTCTCCAAGCCGATCCTAAAATCCAGCCTTGTTCTCCGCTCCCACGGTCCCCCCTTCATTGCCCCCCCCCCATTCCCAGCAAGCTGGAGAGCAAATTGCAGTTTTAAATCCAAAGGCGGAGGGAGGGGGAAGGAGGAGGGGGCGCGCGGCAGCGCTGGGCGCGCACCTCGCCCCCGAGCCGGGGGAGCCGCGGGGCGGCCAGGAAACCCGAGAACCCCCCCTCCCCGCCCCCCCTCCCCGTCCGCCTCCCCCTCCCCCTTCCCGGCGCTGCCTGCCAGGCTTCGAGCCGAGCCCAGCCGAGCCGCGGGCCCCGGCGGAAACAAAGACCGATCGCACCGCGGGCACCGCAGCCACCGGGTCCGGCGGGCCGGACCGGGGGGCGCGGAGGGGGCGCGGGGTCCCCCCTGGTGCGTGGCACAAAAGAGCCCGGCCGGCGGGTCCCCAGTGCGGGACTAGGGCTGGGGAGGAGGCGCCACTCACCGGAGTGCTGGGTTGCCGGCTCCGTGGGTCCGAGCCAGACGAAGGGCTTTGGGGGGCGTCCGTCTTCCGGCGGCGGCAGCGACGCGGGCGCCCGGCTGCTGGGGAGAGGAGTCGTGCAGGAGCCCTGAGCCGCCCGCCGCCGCTGACAGCAAGGCTCGCGCCTCGGCTCACATTCTCCGCCGCTAACTCCGCTGGACACGGCCCCCCGCGCCCGCGGCGCCCCCCCACCTCGATCACTCCTTCGCTCTCTCTGCGCCCCCCTCGCTCCCCCCACCGCGCACACACTCTCACAGCCCTGGACACCCCCGCCCCCACCCCCCCCAATTGCAAACCTGGGAGGGAACGCGCCCCGCGTAGTCCTCCTCCTGCTCCTCCTCCGCCCTCCTCCCTCCCGCTCTCTCTGGCTGTCTGTCTGTCTCTCTGACTACCTCTATCTCTCGCTCTCTCTGCCTTTCTCTGCTCTCCGAGCTGGGTGGGAAAAGGAAATGAGGACAGAAAGCAGACGCTGGCTTTGGGTGGTGGTAGCTGGATTCCCTCTCTCCCTCCCTCCCCCTCCTCCCCTCCCTCCTCCTGCCTTCTGCTCTCTCGGCTGCGAGCGGGGCTGAGCGCAGCCTGGCGGGTGGCTCGCTCTGCCCGCCCGCCCGCCTGTCTGTCTGTCTGGTCTGCCTCGCTCGCTCCCTCCCTCCGTCTCTCGCCCTCGCCCTGCCTGCCTGCTTCTCTCCGTCTCCGCTGCCGCCGCCGCTGCCTCTGCGAGCTCGCCTTACCTTCGCCGCTCACCATCCGGAACCCCAGGGGGGAGCGCGCGCGCGGCACGCCGGGACTTGTAGTCCCCGCCCCGGCCGCTCGGCGCGCGGGGCGGGCGGGGCGGCGCGGGCGGCTCCGACGGCGCGGCCGGGAGCCACGGGGAGCCAGCGCGGAGCCCGCGCGCCCGGGCCCCTCGGAGGGGCACGTCCTCGTTTACTGAGGCACGCCGATCCTCCCCAAGGATTGCGAATGTTCTCCACGTTCCAGGTCTCCTGCCGGGGGCTCTGGCTGGAGCTGAGTTACGGGTGGTGGTGAAGGGGCGGGGTCTGGGAACGGAATGGGACTCGAATAGAGAATCTGGGGATTAGCCAAAAGGGCTGCGACTTTCTGAGACACCCAAATTAAATGGGAAGGGGAAAGAAGAGAGGGGAGGACCAGCTCTCTGCATTTGGGGACATTCTCCCTTTCTGAAAAGGTTACCTATTGAGTAAAGCGCGAGGGCTTACGGCGGGAGGGCAGCTCAGGAAACCTCAGCGCCCCAGCCAGCGCCCTTTCTCCATTCAGTGACACCACCCCCCCAAGCTCGGAGCTGCAGCGTTAACCCCCTCCAAAGTCTAGTTTTCCTTGAAGTCCAAGGGCGAGGAGGACGCCAAAGACCTGATTCATCCGCAGATACCCCCCCCCTTCAGAGTTCCACCGAGCATTTACAATGTATCAGGAAGCAGGATTCAGATTCAACAGTTCCGAGCTCCTGCTGCGCCTGGGGGCTGGGCTCAGCACTTTCACCTACCTCTTCTTCAGGTCACATCTGTTATCCAGCCCCAGCCTCCGGGCCCCCTGCCTGGCCTGCCCCGCCGATGGGAATGTGCGCTGCTGCAGCGAAGGGCCTGGTTACCATGGGGAGGCGGCAGGGCAGCCCGGGAAGGAGAACTGCCGCGGCTGCCATTTACTGGGCTCCGCAGGGCTCTTGAGTCCTGCGACAGCCCGGTGAAATGGTACTATTATCATTTCCATTTTAGAGATGAGGGCACTGAGGAAGTGGTGACAATGAGGAAGAGGTGGAGCCCAGCTGGCTGATGATTCCAAGGCCCGCGTGCTAAACTCCTGGGCTGCATACACGGAGGCAGGGAGTTCTTACTCCCCGGATCTCTCCCTCTGACCTTCTCTCCCTGTGTCTGTGTGTCCTCCCTTGGCACTTCAATTCAACAAACGTTAACTGAGGTATGCAGGGTTCGCAGGGGACACGGACATGAATAATGCATGGTGGCTGTCCTATCCTCAGTGTCTACCAACCCTGCCCTGACTGGTCCAGCGCCTGCCCCACCTCGTCTGTCCGTGTACCTGACATTCCTTTGCTCCCTGTCTGCTGGCTTTGTCTGTTTTGCTCCATGTCTAAAGTTACTCTGGCAGCGCCTTTGTCCTGAGCCCACCTGTTTTTGACTCCTCCTTTGGCCCTGCAGGGTGAAGGCCAGCCTGTGACAAAGACATGTCTTGACATTTTGCTAACTGCAGCTCCCTAGTGCCACTTTCCCCACACCTCCTCTTCTCCCAAGGCCCTGAGTCCTACCGTCCCCTAGGACTGTGGTTCTCCCAGAGGACAAAAGAGGGAGCCGGGGGCGGGGGGGGGGGAGAGGACACTTTGTATGGCCCTTCCTAGGGAGGGGGGGCAGCAGCAATAGGAGAGGACTAGGGCTCTAAACAGTACACCTATTGATTTGGCAAAATGGTGCAAGCATGGGAGCAGCTTCTCTTTGCAGACAAGATGGGCCTTGGGTTCAAAGATTTATTCATTGAACACGGGAAACATCATACAGCCAGGTATTAATGAAAACAGTAGTTACAACCATCAGAGGCCCTTTGTAGCTCCAAAGCCTGAAGTTACCATGAATAGATGAGAGGCTCTGGCATCTTGCCCTAGCTGGTCCCCCACAAGAGACTTTTGCATTGGGGAGAGTGGGAAAGCCCTCCTCCATCACACACTCTTACCCTCCCCAGCCTGAATACTGGTTTGTGAGGGAGTTGGGTGGGATAATACAGAATGGCATCCCCCAGAGGCAACCCCAGGTAGTTTGAGATGAAGGGGAGTTTGGAAGAGGAGGGAGAAGTTAAATGATGAGGTGCAGAGGGAGAGGTAGGAGGACCCAAAGCTGGATGAGAGAAGGGAAATAGAAGTTAGGTGGGATTTTCCAAGCATGCCCTTCCTGCCCCGGGCTGCTTTCAGCCATCCCCTCCCCAGAAAGAGTGGGTTTTATTAGCCCCTGAGGTGTTGGATATCCTGAAACCCAAGCATTACAGGGTCTCCTTGTCATTTGGGGGGCTGGTCTTTCTCTTGGATCCTTTCTAAATTGTTTTTGGGGGGTGGGGGTCCTCAAGCCCAGAGTCTTCCTGTGGACTGCTGCTGCCACCTAGTGGCATAACTCTGTGTCTGCTTTAGAAACTGTTGGCCAAAAGGGGGCTAACCTAGTTCTGAAAAACAGGATTTGGGGTCACCATAGGCTGGGAAGGATGACTATAAACTCCAGGAAAAAGGAGACTTAAGGGGACCCAGGTTCTAAAGATGCCTCCATCATGCTTTTCTGGGATCAGCTCTCTCCACTTGTTTAATGTGAGCAGAAGGTGGCATAGCTATACCTTAGGAAATATAGGTGAGCGTCTATAAAGGCGTAGGGCCTAAGGCTTTGGAGGCCATGTAGAATGGGAGCCAGACAGACCTTTTTTTTTTTTTTAAGATTTATTTATTTCTACACACACACACACACACACGTTGTTTGCACTTGCTGTCTGCTCTCTGTCTCTTTGTTGTGTGCTTGTCTTCTTCTTAGAAGGCACCAGGAACCAAACCCAGGACCTCCCATGTGGGAGGGAGGTGCCCAGTCACTTGGGCCACCTCTGTTCCCTGCTTTTTGTGTCTCTCAATTGTGTTTCCTTGTTGTGTCTCCTTATTGCCTCATCTTGTTGCATCAGCTCACCGTGCCAGCCTGTCACGTCAGCTCACTGTCTTGCTTTAGGAGGCACTGGGAATCAAACCTGGGACCTCCCATGTGGTAGGCAGGCGCCCAACTGCTCGAGTCACATCCGCTTCCCCAGACCTGGTTTTGATCATGCTTTTACTTGCTGTGTATCTTACCTGAGTCTTAGTTTCCACATGTGTAAAATAGAGGTCGAATCCCTTCCCTGTCTACAGACAGGGCTATTGGGAAGATTAACTGAGCACATGGAGGTGAAAACACTTTGAAAACTGGCAAGGGCATGGTGAGGGATTTTTCCATAATAATAATGATAATAACTGAGAGGCTGGGGCAGAGCAAGGTGGGCCTTGCATAGTGACAGGCATTCCCCCCACCCCAATTGGTGGGGCTAGCCTCATTCTTGGGGCTGCCTCAGGGGAGGTATGGATTGCTAGAGTGTGGTTCAGCCCAGTTCACAGAAAGGGAGACTGAGGCCTCGAGAGGTTGGGGGCCTGTCTTGAGTCACTGAGCTGCAGATCAAGGAACAAGAGGTGCATTGGACTGAAGCCATTATGGCCCCAACTTCCCCTCCTCTAGATGGGGGCAGCTCAGAGCTGGGGTCCAGAAACCATAGAAGCAGAAAGTCCCCTTCATTGTGGAGACTGGGGATACCGGCCCCAATGCCCCTATTATCCCTCCTCCTGGGCCGGCCCCTCCCCCCTCCCCCTGCAAGTCCTCCCACATTCCTCCAGGCAACAGGAAACCCCAGCTGCAGCCCAGACTTCAAACAGCTCCTCCCTCCGGGCAGGGGGGTGTGGGAGGAGAGGCCAGAGGCCAGAGGGCAAAGGTCAGCTTTGTTCCTGCAGGAGGTGATGAGGGACCCGGAGGAGACAGAGGGGGGCGGGGTAGGGCCCTAGACAGCCACACTGCGTGTGTGAATTCCTCTGTCCATCAGGGTGTGCGTGGCTCCTGCTGTCCAGGGATAAATTTGTGTCCTCAGTTTCCACTCAAGGACGTGAGTTAGTGTCTGAGTGTATATCAGTGCATGTTTGTCTGTGGGTGCTCAGTCTGGGATCCCTGGGACATGTCTGTAGGTGTCATCATGTGTATTGACGTGTCTGGTTCACAGGCCTGGTCAATGCTATTTTTCCTCCTGTGTTACATGCTATGGGTCTTTGTGTTTAAGAGGAGTGACCCTCTCCTGTCTCTCTCCCTCTCATACTTCCTCCTTGTTGGTCACCAGAGAGTTCCTTCTGAAAGAATCTGACCTTGTTGCTCCCCTGCTCAAAACTCTTCAGTGGCTTCCCATTGGCCAAGAGTCGGAGTTGCAGCCCCAGTGCAGGGCACACAAGGCCCAAGCCTACCTCTCCATCTTCATAACCACTAACCCCCTCCAAGCTTACACTCCAGCCACATCTGCCTAACTGGCACTCCCGCCAGGCAGCCCCATTTCCTGCCTCTGAGCTTTGCTCACTTAATTCCATCAAATCTGGAATGCTTTTCTCTTGCTCCTTTACCAGGTAAAGTCCAACTCTTTTTTTTTTTAAGTCTGGAGTGCGATGCATCACCTCCTCTGAAGCATCACTTCCCCTGCCCAACTGAGTTAGGGCCTTCCCCTATTCTCACACACACCCTGTGTTATCATTTTCTGCCTGTTTGTTCCTCACGCCCTCCTCTTCCCCCATCACCATCACCACTGAACGGTGTGCTGAGGACAGGAATTATGCGGGATCTCCCATCCTGCGGTGGGGAAGTTCTGAAGGGACGTGCCCTCCCATCCTGGGGGAGTTTCCAGCAGTTTTGGGTGTAGTACCCAGAGTGGACACTAGAGGGAGAGTGAACATCACTGCAGCCAGTCCAGGTTTGGGGGT
>JAQZBX010085406.1:0-13133 GCA_029593785.1 Cabassous unicinctus
AAGTTTCTTGGGATGGCGCTTAACGTTTCTGTATGGAAAGTTTCCCAGATTAGCCAGTTTTGTTTGTTTGCTTGCTTGCTTTCTTGTTTACAGAATAGAGTTGGACTGTTATTGGATTTCTTGGAGAAGATATATATGTATTTTGAAGCCATTTTCTTAGAGAAATCTTTCATTCTGATTAGAGAGTTTGGTTCCATCAATTCCAATGATTTTTCCAACAGTGCTCCTTGAAGAGGAGCAGGTACCGGATTAAGATTGCCTACTGGCATTTGAAGGTACCTGAGATGTGTTCTTTATTCCTGGAAGCCGCTCACCTCTGGGAGAGTGCATCCCTCGCCCCCTTCAGGCACCCCTCAGGCTGCCTCGGAGGGGGTGCCTGAGCCTGGGGCATAGTGGTTGGCCCATATCACAGTGAGCCTGTGCCTCTATATATCTTGCCAAAGACAACAGTGAAATGCAAGTGGTCGATTTATGTCTGATGATCCTGGTTATTGTTGAGTCAACACAGGGCAAAACTGTGTTTTTGATAAAGAACTTTTAAAAAAACTTTAAAAATAATCTAACATGATAATTACCTAGAACAAAGAAACTTTTCCTGACTTTGGTTTCCCCACCTATGTATTTCTTTTCCTGTATAATCAGTCTCCTCCATTCAGAATACACACACACACACGTGCATGTTATTTTTTCAGACCCAAAATGGGATTGTGAAAGACAGAAAAGGAAAGGAATTCTGGGAATACATTGTTTCTGGGCTTCTTTTATAGGTAGAGTTAACCCAGACGTGGACCAGCTGCCATCACGGCCAACGGCACCCTTGCCCAACCACTTTGTGTAGCTTTCTTAATACCGCTACTCACAACAATGACCTTCAGCTTCTTTGATTGCTCCAAATCTCTTAATGGCCGCTATGTCGCTACTACATAAATCAGGTCATCAGAAGGAAGATAATATGGAATTTGAAAATAACATTTCTTCAGAAAAGAAGACACTAGTTTTATTACCAATATACATGATTTCAGAAGATGATACAGGATTCCTTAAAGAGGTGTATCAGGGATCAAGCCACTGATTCTTAAACAGCTAAAAGAAAGGAAGTTAAATATGAGTTGATATGTTTGTAAACTACAAAACTGAAATCCAACAAACCGCTTCTGTTTGAGAAAAATGATTTATATTAAATTTGGTAACATTGGTTTCTTGGTCAAATCATCAAATTAAAAGGATTATTTTGATGAAGTGTGTTGGGTTCATTTTCTTAAATATACATCTTAATACTTACTAAACTTTCATTGTCCACTGTCAAAACCCTTGTTATTATTATTACTATATTTTGATGTGCCCTTTTTATTTTTTTACTTTTCAGGAGGTACTGGGGATTGAACCCGGGACCTCAGCATGGGAAGCAGTTGTTCAGACACCGAGCTACACCTGCTCCCCTTCATGTGCTCTCAAGAAGACAGTCCCTGGCTGTATCAGAACTTGCAGTGGATGTGACTACCCTTCTTTCTCATTGTCAAAAAGGTCATGGTGCCCTAAAATTTGGGGGATGGCCAGAATCTTGACTTTGTCACCTAAGGTCTTCTTATGGCCTCAGGTGCCAAAATACCTAGTGATGGAATTAGGTTATGGAAATCTGTCTGGTTTTTACCCTTTACCCATTTACTGTGAGTTTTGTCTTCAGCCTTTGGAACCTTTATAATCGAAAGTACACAAAGTCGCCAACATTCTGATTGGCCACCAGAGGGCACTGTAGACTACTCTTTGGGCAGATGCTTCTGTCTTGTGCAGCTGAGCTAATCAGGCCCTTAGATTATAAACATGGCAAGCTGGGTTGGGGGTGGATGGCCTGGAGGAGGTGACCCATCCAGGGCCTGGTCTCATGCTCCTGCTGCAGGGCTCCCCATCTGCACCGTGCACTTCCCACCAGGCTTCTGCTCCCTCGAAGCCCGCCCCTGTTGCAGAAGGGAGACTGGCCCTGGCCTTAACCAGATAGGCGTGAGTGTTGTACTGGGGCTAGCCTTGTTCCAGAGAGCGAGGTGGGCCCTGGCCAAGGAGAGATAAAAGGAGGAGGAGGGAGTGGTCCCAGAGGCTGCCTCTGGAGGCCAGACAGCTGCACGCAGCAGACACTGTCTTGGCCCTGGGTCTTTGCTCAGCTGGCCACCGCCATTGTCTTTATCAAACCATGGCTAGTAATCATAGTTGATTGTGTTTTCTCATCCAGGTGCAAATTCCTGGCAGGTATATAGCAGAGTGGAGAAAAGCCCTTTAGGAAATGAGGCAGGGTTCAGTTAACTAAATGCATAAATATTCTGCCTGGAGGTTATGCCACATTCCCTTCTTGGTAATATTCAGACTGGAGATCACAAAGTAATTAAAAAGGACAATGTGCTTCGCTGTAGTGGCGCATGTTTTTCAGTTCTAGAACTGAGAGGATAATGCTCTACTTTGTGTAAAGCTTGGTTGGTCAATATTTTTTAGAAGAATTCTAGTCTCAGCTGAGAAGACAATTATAGCTTAATATTTTTTAGAATTAAAGAGGGTGTGAATCAATAAACTTTAATCTTTTTCTTAGTTTTTTTCCTTAATGTTTATTGTAAGATTGATATATATATTTGTGTAGAAAATTTGGAAAATAGGTTAAAAATATTCATATTTTTATGACTTAAAAAAATATTAGCATGGCTACTAATATTTTGGTGTATTTTCTTCTAATATTTTCTTCCATGAAAGTTTTAGACATAATTGGGATCATCCTGTATATTGATTGTGTGTCATGCTGCTTTTACTTATGATAAGCCTCTTATGTTACTAGAAATCATTCACGAGGATGGCTTACAGTGGCTGCACAATATTGTATCAGGCAGATGTATCCATGCTATGAAATAATGTTCTGTAGCAGCACTCTTTGTTGCTAGTGACAGAAACTCAACTCCAGGAAGTTTAAGCGAAAAAAGGAAAAAAAAGGTTTATTGATCTCAAAATATTCCCTCAGAACATGACCTTCGTTTTCCCAGCTCCTCTTTCTGCTGTGTTGGTTTTAATAATTTTTGCAGTCAGCAACCTCGGAGTATCTTTTCTAGTTGCCCAGCAGAAGTCCCAAGGCCGACTCGCATGTGGCCCTTCCTGAATGGTCACCGTGGCATAGGGATGGGGAGCCCTTGTTGACCAGGTCTTGTGCCCTTCCCTGGAGTTAGGGTTCAGCGCAGCCCTGTCAGAACCACGGGGATGGGGAGGATTTTGAAGGAGGGGCACTGCTGAAAAGAAAAGAGAGGCTAAGAGCTGTTACCATGTCTCCCTGCTTGTTTGTTTTTCAACTGCTTTATTGAGATACAATTCACAGACCTCACAAGTCACTAGGCTGTACAGTCCAGTGGTTTTTAGGGTATTCACAATTATGTGTAACCATCACCATAGTCAATTTTAGAGCATTTTCATCACCTTAACAAGAAACCCTTGCCCTCTAGCTATCACCTCCCTCTCCCCCACCCCAGCCATTAGCAACCACTGATCTACTCTCTGGCTCTATAGATGTGCCTACTCTTGACATTTCATATGAATGAATTCATGCAGTAGGTGGTCTCTTGTGATTGGCTTTCACTTAGCCTGACATATTCAAGGTTCATCCATGTTGTGGCATGTATCAGGACTTCATTTCTTTTTATGGTGGGATGATATTCCATCATACAAATGTACCATATTGTGTTTATCCATTGGTCCTTTGGTGGACATTTGGCTTGTTTCCACCTTCTGGTATTACGAATGATGCTACTATGACCATTCATGTACAAGTTTCCATGTGAGCATGTGTTTTCATTTCTTTTGAGGCTGTACCTACAGGTGGAAATCCTGGGCCATACGTAAACCTGTGTTTAACTTTTTGAGGAGCTGCCAAACTGCTTTCCACAGTGGCTGCACCACTTTACATTTCCACCTGCATGTTGGAGGGTTCCAATTTCGCCACGTCTTCTTGAACACTAATCTGACTTTTTGATTCTAGCTGTCCTAGTGGGTGTAGAGTGATATCTCATTGTGATTTTGATTATGAGTTCTCTAGTGACTAGTGGTGTTGAATATTTTTTCATGTGCTTATCAGCCATTTGTATATCTTCTTTGAAGAAATGTCTTATTCAGATTATTTGCCCATCTTTTAAATTGAGTTTTTTTTTTATTATTATTGATACAAGTCCCTTATCAGATAGATGTTTTGCAGATATTTCCTCCCATTCTGTGGGTTGTCTTTTTCATTTTCTTTTTGGTGTCCTTTGAATCACAAAAGATTTCAATTTTGATGAGGTCAAAATTATCTATTTTTCCTTTTGTTGCTCCTGCTTTTGTTGTTAAATCTAAGAAACCTTTACCAAATCCAAGGTCATCAATATTTACCCCTATGTTTTCTTCTAAGAGTTTTCCTGTTTTTGTGCCTTTAGGTTACTTCCAGTTTTTCCCTGTTATAAGATGAAAATCTCTGTGCATAAAGTGTATTTTGCATTTCTGTGTATTTCCTTAGATTCCCAACAGTAGAATTTCTAAGCCAAAGGCATTCGGTACATGTTACAAATTGCTTTTAAGAAATTATTGCAATGAACAGTCCCGTGAGCAGTGTATAAAAGTGCTCATTAAGTGCACTGAATTTGATAGGGAAATATAGTATTGTTTTATTTTGGTTAGCAATTCTTAGGTTCCTGGTAACATTGAAAATATAAAAATTTTATTAGCTGTTTGTTTTTCCTCTTCAGTGAAATGCCAGTTTATAAATTTGTCAGTTTATCTTTTGGGGATCAGTGGATGTTTTAAAATTTATCTTGTGAGTCCTCTATAAAGTTTATAAAACCACTTATCTATTAAATTTGTGCTCACATCACCCAGTTTGTTTTCTTTTAAATTTATTTTGTTGTTTTACAATGTCTAATATTTTCACAGTCTAATATTTTCCTTTGACTTCTTTAATTTCCTTTAATTCTGATATGTAGAAAATCTTCCTCTTTGATAAATTTGATAAATTTCAATTTATATTTTCTTCTATTTTTGTGTTCTAATTTTTTTCTTTAATTAGAGAAGTTGTGGTTTTGCAGAACAAACATGCATAAAATACAGGATTCCAATATACCACCCTATTATTAACACCTTGTATTAGTGTGAAATGTTTGTTAAAATTGATGAAAGCGTTTTTATAATTGTACTATTAAGTTGTCCATTGTTTACATAAGTTTCACTGTGTAATGTAGTTCCATGGATTTAAAAAAATTTTTTTATTCTGTTATCATATCTACAACCAAACATTTCCCCCTTTTTAATTTTATTTATTTATTTTTACTTTTACTCCCCTCCCCCCGAGATGGCTCCCTCATCTGTCTGCTCATCTTCTTCAGGATGCACCGGGAACCGAACCTGGGACCTCTCATGTGGGAGGCGAGTGCCCAACCGCCTGATCCACTTCCGCTCCCTACTGGTTGTGGCGGCTGCTGGTTGCGGCTTCTGGTCGTTGCAACGTCTGCTCATCTTGTTTAGGAGGCATTGGGAACCAAACCCAGAACCTCCCATGTGGGAGGCGGGTGCCCAACTGCTTGAGCCACATCTGCTCCCCCAACATTTCCCCTTTTAACCACAGTCGGATAAATATTACAGTGCTATTAATTATGTTCACTATGTTTTGCTTCCAGCACCATCATCCATTACCAAAACATTTCCTTCACTCTAAAACGGAGCCCTGTACGTTTTAAGCTTTAACTTCCCATACCCAGGTTTAATTTTTTTGACTCTTGGCTCTTTAATCCTCTTAGAATGCATTTTAGTGTGCAATGTTCATCTCATTGTTAGTGACAAGCCCAAATTATACTTGGCTCTTTTAACCTAGTCATGAACCCAAATCTAAGTATAGCTCTCTCACTAGTGGGGACAAAAGTTGAATAAGCTCCAGCTGCTTAACCCTAGAGACACTCTGTGTCCCTTGGCTTGGACTCTAGGCAGAGATTCTTGGCAAGGAATCATGGCTCCGAGAATATTCTCATAACCTTTGGCGGTTGTCTAAGGACTGCCGACTTGCAGGCACACTCCTTGGCTGGGCTCTCGAGTCCTGCTGCAATAAAACCTTCGCCAGCTTCCTCAGCATTATCTGTCACTCTTCAGAGGGTATCCCCACGCTGGGACCAATCTGGGCTCATTATTCCCCCAACCATTCCCAGTGCTTTTCTGCCTTTGCACGTGCTCTTCCCTCAGCCAGGAATCTCCCCCTCCCTCCAGCCCCCTCACCAGTCACTTAACAAGAGCTTGGAGCCCTTGAAGGCAGAGTCTGTGTCTGCTTGTCTGATTTAGCTCTGTAGCCCCATAACTCCAAGTATCATTACTCCATTACATGGGTTAGCCCCTCAGTAAAAGTTTAATAAGTGTTTTACGTGCAGGCTTTCTATTGAAAAGCTTTATGAATACAGTGGAAAATGGAGGCTGAACCTCTAACTTGCTATGTGACTTAGAATAAAGTAATTTACTTTGGCAAAGTTACCCTTAAACCCAAGCCTGGCAAATTTCAATGAGGCTTTCCTTGGCACCCCAGACATCAGACACAAGGAACAAATTACTGTGTTACAGGCATGGATGGGAGTGTGTTTGTTGTGTGTACTGAACAGCTCTGCTACAGATGGCCCGTAAGGAGTAAAGGATTTTGGAGTCTGTTAATTACAATTTCTTTGATTTTCAGATTTGGGGAACTATGTTTGTGTCTTTCTATTTCCAGAATCTGGTGCATGGGTGGTGGTCAGAAATGTTTGTTTAATGGGGAGCGATATGTAGCTCAAGTGGCTGAGTGCCTGCTTACCAAGTACAAGGTCCTGGGTTCAATCCCCCTTACCTCCTTAAAAAAGAAAAAGTTTGTTGAGTGAGGGAAAAGCAGCTTCACCAAGGCACCATGTCCTTCCTTTACAGAGATGCTGAAAACGGGAATTTAACACATTACACAGGTGACTGGAATCAGTCTGCATACTCTCCTTTGGCTGCCAAGAATTGTCTGTTAGTGGTCTGTGTCCCTTGAGTTTATCTTGCTGGGAAGGAGATAAATGATCAGGGCTGGCCCTACCCATCCCCAACCTTTCCTCCTCCAGCAACTTCCAGGCCCACCCGTGCAAGGAGATTCATCCTCAGTGATGAATTCTTGACCATTGTCTTACTGGCAGGACCGTTTATGTGTTGTGTCCTGCACAAAGGCACCCAGCTGAGGGGCCAATAGGGGCTGAAATGCTGCCCGGGCTCACTGCCGGGCCGGTGTGCGCTGCCCTGGCTGGGAGGAGGCATTCACTTCAGAATCTCACAAAGGCGCTGTAAGGGCCGGTGGTGGCCCGGTTTGGGGCCCACTTCTTACTCTAAGTGCTTTTTCCTGCAGTGCACAGAATCCTAGAGAGGGCAGAGAAGAGAGTGGGCTGAACCCCAGAGAGCCCCGGGCTGTGGGTTGGGGCAGTGGGAGCAGGAAGCAGCAGAGCGGTGAGGAGCAGGGGCTCAGCCACCAGAGGGCTGGCTCCGCCCAGAGGCCGCTTACTGAGCGTGGCCTGGGGCAAATCGCCCCGCTTCTCGGAGCCTTAGTCCCAGTGTGTCAAGCAAGGATAATAACCTCAGAGGATGCAGTGAAGATGAGCAAAAATGTTCACAAATCACTTAGCAGGGCCCGACTTGGCTCAGATCACTGCTGTTGGGACCAGGAAAAGAGGGCTCCTCGACTCCCCGTGGTCCTAACAGCATCCTCTTTTGAGACTTTGAAACACTCCTTGGTGAACCACAGAGGTGGTGCTGAAATTAAGCACGCTGGCTCTGCCATCGGGCTGCGTGTCACCTGGGACAAGTGGCTTACCCTCTGTGGGCCACAGAATTTCATCAGTAAGAGGGAGACTGTCTCGCTGCCTCCCTGCCTTGTAGAAATAACCCAGTTAAATAAATGAACACACGAGAAGCTCAGAGAACAGCGTCTGCTATATCAGGCTTCCAATAAATATTAGCAGCTTGTCTTTGCTTTGCTTCAAATATAGTTGCTATAGGTTGAGTTTTCTTGGAAATAAAAGTGATCGTGATTGTCTTAAAATATGTTCATACATCACATTTTATCTAATCCTTGTAACAAGCCCAAGAGGTTAGTTAGGGCAACATTAGTCCCCAAAGGCATAGTTTGGGAGAGTTTACACCATTGTTTCCACCCAGTCCTTAAATCTAGTTCTGTCTCCACGAGTCTTGACGCTTCAGCTGCTGGAGACTTCTGGGTCCTTTGAAAAAAGGACTTCCCACGTGTTTTAAAGGTGCGCAGCATAGAAATGGCAGGTGTCTTATGTTAGAAAACTCCAGGTTTTCATGGGTAGCACACTGACTTCTTTGTGTTCTGATCCCAGCTCAACCCCTCAGCTGTGTGGCCTTGGGCAAGTGCTCCTGGGGGACATGTCTGGGGTGGAGCCTAGAGAGATGGTGGTTATTAGTAGTATTTATGCCCTGAGGCCATTACATGGATGCGCTGGGGAGGCTGTAGAGGAGCAAAGGGTGCTGATCGGTTCCTGGGTAATTACGCAGTGGGAAGGTCACGTCTGCCACATGTCACTGGTTTCCACGGCGCACTGGGGGACACCCTCCCTCACCAGGTGCTTGGTGTATGCTGTGTGGGAGCAGAGCAGAGCGGGAAGCTCTTGGCAACTCTGAAAGAAAACCTCCTGACAGAGGTAAAACTCGGCGGGCCAGGAGCAAGAAAGGCCTGGGAGACCCCAGCTGGACAGCACGGCTGCTGCTCCCAGTCCTTCTGGAGCCACGTGGAACTGCCAACTGGAAGGCTCTGCCCAGAATCGGAGAATCCTGCCCGATCCTCCCACCCTGCAGCCAGACCTGCTGCACCACGGGAATTTGGGGGCCCCTTTTTGTCCTTATTATTTATAAGCCAGTGACCATCCTATGGGACTTAAGTTCTAATGCTGGGACTCGGGACTCACCTGTCCCTGTCTGACAATGCCTGCGAGTGGACCCCTTCAGGCTTGTTTCTGGGGCAAGAGGAGGGCGGCCTGTTTGGGAGGGTCCCCAGGGGCCAGGCTGGGCTCAGAGGGGACTTCAGAGCCTCATCAGCTGCCCACAAGGCAGGCACGCTCACGCGACCGTCTCATCCTTCCCCTTTGGAAATGACCAAAATTCAATCTGCATGAAGTCAGGGCTTCACCAGAGGAGTCAGGCAGAGCCCTGCAAATGAGAGCCTGGACGGGGACTGTCTCTGCACCCTGCTTCCTCCATTAGTGTGGACGGCCCGCAGAGGTCACGCTGCCCGGATCCCCACCCAGAGGCAGCTCACAGCAGGGCCCTGTGCTTCACCTGGGGGAAGGGAAGGGAACATTACAGAGGCAGGAATAATCATACTTAAATATAACGGTGGGCTAGAAGACACCTTGTGGAGACCACCTACTTCAGCTCCTACATCTCATAGCTGTGGACACCGTTTCAGTTTGCTCAAAGCTCCTGGAAGCAATGTACAAAAAATGCTCTGGCGATACAATGGGGATTTATTAGGTTAAGAGCTACAATTCTGAGGCTGTGAAAATGTCCAAATCAAGACATCATCAGAGATCCTGTCTCACCGAAGGTTGGCTGCTGACGATCCTGGATCCCTGCCACGTGGCAAGGGGCAATGGCGGTTCCGCCAGTCTCTACCTTCTGCTCCAGGCTTACTTTCTCCCTGAGCTCAGCTGTGGGCAATCAGGCACATGGCAGAGCATAACGGCAGCATTGGCTTGTCTCTCCTGGCTTCTCTCTGTCTCTGCAGCTTTTTTCCCTGTGTGTCTGTGGCTTTTTAGTCCTCTGTTTATAAAGGACTCCAGTAAGAGGATGAAGCCCCACCTTGGGTCCTGCAATCTAATCAAAGTCCCCTAACTGAAGGGATCTAATCAAAGTGATCTAATGAAAAGGCCCCATCTACAATGGGTTTACAGTCACAGGAATGGGATCGCTTTAAGAACAGAATTTCCTGGGATCTACAAAAAAGACTCAAACCAGCACAGACACCAAGATGCAGAGAGGGAAAGTGATTGGGTCAAGGTCATCCTGCAAGTTAAGTGCAAAGCCACTCAAACCCAGGTCTCTCGGTCCCCATAGCAGCAGCTTGCTCATTCCAGGGGGTGATTTTACATTTGCTCCGAAACCCAGGAGCTGACTATATAAAGCTTCTGACCTCCACCAGCATCACCTCCTACAGCCCCAGGGCCTGAAACTAGCTGTTCATAATGAATACGTGGCAGATGCTTTAAGTTCTGACCCAGGGCTCAAGAACTGGGGGTGGGGGATAGATAAAAAGAAGCAGCACACAGGATCCCTAGTGCGAGGAACTTGTGGCCTCCGGTCCCTGTTGGAGAACTTGTCCACACAGCCCCATTTTCAGCAACTCTCCATCTCACAGCCTTTCCACAGAAACTATGATACTCTGTTGTCTGCCCCCACCCCCCACTTCAGGCTCCCATCATTCTTAGAAAGAGTCTACCCTGAGTATCTGCCCCCACATATTTAACCAACCTCTGGGGTCCTTTCCCCAGGCAGCAGTGGGAAGCAGGTGCTCAACCACTGAGTTATATCTGCTCCCCAGTGAGAGCTGGTTTTTTCATTTGTTTGTTTTTAGGAGGTACTGGGGAACAAATCCAAGACCTCGTACATGGGAAGCAGGTGCTTATCCACTTGAGCTACATCCACTCCCTCATTGTAATTTTGATTTGCATTTCCCTAATAGCTAGTAATAGTAAACATTTTTCATGTGCTTTTTTGTCATTTGTATTTCCCCTTCATAGAAATGTCTATTTTAGTCTTTTGCCCTTTTTAAAAATTGGATTGCTTGCTCTTTTACTGTTGAGTTGTAGGTCTCTTTATACAGCATGGAAATCAAACCTTTATTGGATATGTGGTTTCCAAATATTTTCTCCCATTGAGTGGGCTGTCTTTTCATCTTGACAAAATCCTTTGAAGCACAAAAGTGTTTAAGTTTGAGGAGGTCCCCTTTTTTCTTTTCTTGCTTGTGCTTTCAGTGTAAGGTTTAAGAAACCACTACTAAACACCAGGTCTTGATGATTCCCTACATTTTCTTCTAGGAGTTTTATGGTTCTAAGCTTTTATATTTAGGTCTTTGATCAATTTTGAGTTAATTTTTGTATAAGGTATGAAATAGGGGTCCTCTTTCTTTTGGATAGGGATATATAGTTCTCCCAGCACTATTTGTTGAATAGACAGTTCTGGCCCAACTGGGTGGGTTTGACAGGCTTGTCAAAAATCACTTGACCATAGATGTGAGGGTCTGGTTCTGAACCATCAATTCAGTTCCATTGGTCTATATGTCTATTTTTATGCCAGTACCATGCTGTCTTTACATCGTAGCTTGGTAATATGGTTTAAAGTCTGGAAGTGAGAGTCCTCCAACTTTGTTCATCCTTTTTAAGATGTTTCTGGCTATTCAGAGCCTCTTACCCTTCCAAATAAATTTGATAATTGGCTTTTCCATTTCCGCAAAAAAGTATGTTGGAATTTTTATTGGGATTGCATTGAATCCGTAATCAGTTTGGGTAGAATTGGCATCTTAATGATATTTAATCTTCCAATCCAGGAACACGGAATATTCTTTTGTTTATTTAGGTCTTATTTTATTTATTTTAGCAATTCATTTTAGTTTTCTCAATACAAGTGCTTTACATCCTTGGTTAAATTTATTCCTAAATATTTGATTCTTTTAGTTGCCATTGTAAATGGAATTTTTTTCTGGCTTCCTCCTCAGATTGCTCATTACTAGTGTATAGAAACACTACTGATTTTTGCATATTAATGTTTTTTTCCTGCTGCTTTGAAGAACTCATTTATTAGTTCTAGTAGCTTTGTTGTAGATGTTTTGGGACTTTCTAGGTATAGGATCATATCATCTGTGAATAGCAAAAGTTTTACTTCTTCCTTTCTAATTTGGACACCTTTTATTTCTTTTTCTTGCATAATTGCTCTAGCTAGAACCTCTAGCACTGTATTGAACAACAGTGGTGACAGTGGGCATCCTTGTCTTGTTCCCAATCTCAATGGGAAAGCTTTCAGTCTTTCACCATTGAGTACAATGTTAGCTGTGGTTTTTACATATATGCCCTTTATCATATTGAGAAAGTTTCCTTCAATTCCTATCTTTTGGAATATTTTTATCAAGAAAGGATACTGTATTTTGCCAAATTCTTTTTACGTCAATTGAGATGATCATGTGGTTTTTCTTCTTTGATTTATTTATGTAGTGTATTACATTGATTGATTTTCTTGTGTTGAATCACCCTTGCATGCCTGGTATAAAACCCACTTGATCATTATGGATAATTCTTTAATGTGTTGTTGGATTTGATTAGCAAGTATTTTGCTGAGGATTTTCGCATCTGTATTCATTAGAGATATGGGTCTGTAATTTTCTTTTTTTGTGATATCTTTATCTGGCTTTGGTATTAGGGTGATATTGGCTTCATAAAATGAGTTTGGTAGCATTCCTTCCTGTTCAATTTTTTTAGAGAGTTTGAGCAAGATTTGTATTAAATTGTCTTTGAATATTTGGTAGAATTCACCTGTGAAGCCATCTGGTCCTGGGTTTTTCAGTTTGGGTAGTTGTTTAATGACTGCTTCAATCTCTTTACTTGTGATTGGTTTGTTGAGGTTTTCTATTTCTGTGAAGACCAGTGTAGGTCGTTATCGGAATTTAAGAACTTTCCCATTATATCTACATTGTCTAGTTTGTTGGCGTACAATTGTTCATAGTATCATTTTATGATCTCTTTTATTTCTATGGGGTCAGTAGTAATGTCCCTGTTTTCATTTCTGATTTTATTTATTTGCATCTTCTTTCTTTTTTTCTTTGTCAATCTAGTTAAGGGTTTGTCAGATTTGTTAATCTTCTTGAAGAACTAACTTTTGGTTTTGTTAATTCTCTCTACTGTTTTTTGGTTTTATTTGTTCTCAATTTCATTTATTTCTGGTCTGATCTTTATTTCATTCCTTATGCTTGCTTTGGGAATGTTTGCTGTTCTTTTTCTAGTTCTTCCAAATGTGTAATTAGGTCATTGATTTTATCTCTTTTTCTTTTTTAATGTAAGCATTGAGGGCTATAAATTTCCCTCTCACCACTGCCTTCACTG
>JAQZBX010085407.1:0-13129 GCA_029593785.1 Cabassous unicinctus
GGGATGGGATCTTAGTATGAGAAGAGATTGGAGATGTAGGTTGAGGTCAGATTATGAGGACTTTGAGGTGATTTAGGGGTTTGATTCTAAGTGCTTTACTAATAACCCTCACAACAACTCTTTCAGATAGGCATTGGTGTTGGTCCAGTTTTACAGATCACTAAGACAAAGAGAGTTGAAATAATTTGCCAAAGCTCACATATGTAGTAAAAATGGAACTGGGATTCAGACCCAGGCAGACAAGCTCCTGAGACTGTTCCCTTTAACCACTACTCCATTTAGCTCTCTATGTAAGTAGCTTGTAAAACCTAAGTAAAAAAATTATATATATATATATATATATTTGGTAAATATGTTTAATTCTCTTCTGGTGAGAAAGAGAGCACTATGACATTGTAGCTAAGTCTAGCACTATACTACCTGAGTTCAGTTGTATCATCTAATTACTAAAGCTCCTAGTGCTTCGTTTTCCTTATCTGTAGAATAGGGTTATTAGTATCTATTTCAACGGTTGTTAGGAGTGTGCATGAATAGGTAAAAAGAAATAATATTTATATATTTAAAACACTGTGGCACATAATGGTGTATATAAAGTGTTTCCTACCGTTACATCGTTATTTTCACTGTAGAAAAAACTAATGTACCTAAATTAAGTCTATTCAGAAGTGTTTTTATTATCTTCACATTTAATTTAGTAGAATTCTTAAACTTGTTTCACTGTAAAATATTATTATTTTGTAAAACATTAATAGAACACCAGCCATAACTTATAGATTAAATTAAACCGCAAAATATCTCTCAGGGGAGTTAACAGAATTATTTTGTTTTTAAAATATATCAGAACCAGAACCATAATAAGAAAAACAATCACTTATACAGAGAACAAAACATGACAAATGTTTAAATGACAAGACACATAATGTAAATCACTAATCATGGGCTCAGTAGTGATGGAACAATAAGGTTAGTTGCTAGATTATTCCTATTTATCAGCAGACAGAGTAAGTGCTTGAGCATTCGTGCTTCAAGTGCTTTTGAATGACTTTCTAGTATTATACTGGGCATGTAGATTCTTCTCTTTCTTTCTTTCTCTCTCCTTTTCTCTTGCCCTTTTTTCTTATTCGGGCATTTTCAGGCATCTATGGAAGGAGAGAGAATAATTTACTCCAATGTATCCATCATGAACTTGGTAATTGTTCGATTACCCATCTCACATTTTGCCACTCCTCCCATATCATATTCACTTTTGAAAACTTTTAAGTATGTATGTGTAAATTTATTTATTCATTTATTTGCTAAAGTGTTCTGAAACAAATCCCAGACATGTCATTTCACCCATAAAACTTCATAATGCATCTCTAACTGATATCACTACATTTTCATGCATAACAAAATTAGCAATACATCCTTAATATCCATAGACATTATTTCTTAAAGGCAGAAAATCAGCTACAACTATAATTAGCTATAAATTTTAAAGAACACATTTCTGGTGGTGTTTTCCTTTTTTGGGGAGTATACTTACCGACTTCTTTTGTGTGCCACTATTGCATTAAATACAGTATGGAAAATGCTGAATCATTATAGAAAAACTAGAATTTTGAAATTCTTTATTCTGGCTGGGTTAATAATTTATTTTTTTAATTGAGTTCATGAGAATAAAAAATAATAATATACAAACTATTTTGTATATTTCTTGGTCCTTTGATTCCATGTATTATTTTGATTTAAGCACATAGAATATATATGGCTATTATACAGTGATCTGTTGTAATTAGGATTTTGGATTTGAGTGGCAGTAACATGTGACTGCTGTGCAAGTGGTTATTTTTGGTATCTGGGTGTTGGCTTCTAGTCAGAAACCATAGAAAGTTAGTTTGAGATGCATTTGTGGAGGCTCCGAAAACAACAACCATTGTTGTGAGTTTTGAACTTTCAAACATGGGTTGTTGCTTCAGCAAAGAATTAAGTAGTGACGATGACAATGAAAAAACTGGCCTGTTACGAAAATCTGTAGAGGAAAACGAACCAGAGAACAAGATAAGTAAAACTTTATCTTCATTATTTGTTACTCTGGAAGGTAAGGAGCTTCACAATGTTGAAAATGGAGCCAGTAGGGCAGCTGCTGGCCTTAATAAGAGGGCTAGAATATTTGAGAGGTCTGGGCACAAACAGGGTCAAAGACCAAAGCGATCATTTAACTTTATTTCCTCTTCAGTGTATAAGTTCTTAACTAGGTATGAAAATTTAGTTGAGAGTGACAAGAATCCAGATTTTGTTGTTATTGAGCAGAATTCTGAAAATGTCAGTAATATACCTTGTGTGGGTAAATACTGTAAAGTGGACTTATCTGAAGATCTTTGTTCTGAAGGTCATGTGTCTCTTTCTTATGTACTGGTGCCTTCTTGCCAGAGTGTACAGGAAGAAAGTTTTTTAAATAACCATTTTTGCTATCACCCAGATACTTGTAAAAACTCATTAATAGAGAAAGAAATAGTGGTAAATGTTCAAGTCAACAGTAATAATGAGAATAACATGTCTGATAAGGAAATGAAAGATGAAAACCCTATATGTGTTGATCACAAACAATGTAAGCATTCAAGAGAGAGCAAGTTTTATAGTATTTGTGTTGTAGATCCTGATAGCCTGAAAATTGAAGAAGATACATGCACTCCCTTGTACGGAGCAGTTGCAATAGAAGAATGTCATTCAGCTGCTATCTCTGAGGGAATTAGCAAAGTGGAATGGCCTCTTGATAACGGGAAAGAATTTTCAGGCTCACATCCTGTTAAAGGGGCAGGGGTATTAAAGGCATTCCAGGAAGAACTATCATCTCAGGAAATTCTAGATCCAAATGAAATAAAGGAAATACGTAATGAGAAAACTAAATCTAGTTGTGAATTGTTGACTGGCAATGATCCACCTTATCAAGTAAACATTGATAGCATGCAGGCTGATTCTCTAAGGGCAAAAGCATATGCTGAATTTTTAAAAGATTACACAGAAAGTGGTATATTACATAATATTGGCATATTACCTGAATTAAATATTAACATAGGCAGTGACTCATTAAAATGTTTGTGTGCCATCTCAGAAGAAAGAGAGGGCTGTGGTTCAGAAATAATAAATCAGATGGATGAGTCACCTATTAATTTACTTAAGGACACTTCATTTGTTGAAAGAGACTCTGAGGCTGTAACAGTTGGTGTAAATCAGAGTTTAAACTCGGAAAAGGAAGGAGAGATTAACTCTATAAAACTATTAAAAGACAATAATTATTTTAACTTGGATGTTAGCAGATCAGACAGGGTCCTTTCTGTCAGTCTAGATAGAATTAATTTAAGTCCAAAAACTTTTATCACTTCAGAGAGCTTTGATAATGAGTGTCTTCCAGTTCATCCTAATTTCAGAAAAGTAGTGCCTAAGCTACTTGATGGTGACATTGAATCTAAACAACTCATACGTCCACCAGTGATCAAAAGTGATCAATACCTAGGTGACAGCAGCTTGGAACCTGGACATTTGCAGCTTGCAAACAAAGAATTATCTTTGCTAGCTGAAAATAGCTCATCTTATCAAAATGAGGGCAAAATTAATATTTTAGAAAATAATGGTCATGTTAAGAGGGCTGTTGAATTGGAATCTTTGTGTCAAGTAGATCTGTGTGTAGATAATAGGTCAAATAAGGCTCAAGCACAAATGTGTAATTTTACTTGTGCAAGTTTACATGAAACAAGCACGAATGGGATAATCCAAGGAATAAACAACCCAAAACTTAAAATTTCACAAGAAATGCCCCAAAATGGCAAGTCCAAATCTCTTAAGAGTAACTCTGTTTCTTCTGCATGTATTTTCTCCTGCTCCAATGAAGAAAAAAGTGACACAGGCCTGAATTATAAAACAGAAAATGAAATATGTGTTAAGAGTTCAGTCATTGTGTTACACAATCAACTGAGTGACCCTCTCGGATTAGAAAATGCTGCAAAAGAATCAGTAAAAGTTCTAATACCAGAAGCTAATTATAGAGAGACAAGTAAAAATAAGATAGAAAATGTCACATCAGATTCTAAAACAGTCTTTGACTGGGAAACAGATAGACTAAAATGCAAGGAAGTGCCCAGTGAGGATGTATTTTCATATACTTGCATTAGTTCTAGTATAACAGAAAACCCTGATTTTGAAACAAATCAAATAGAAAAACATTCTGAAACCCATAGAGGGAATGACTACAAATATGAAGGCAGTAATATTTTACCATCTTTAAGCCAGACTTCAAATTCAGGTATGCTGGAGTCAGAAGTAGAAGAAAATAACAGTGATGAAAATCCAGAACTGAAACAAATTTACTCTGAACCAACTGAAAGAATTTCATCTGCCGTTGGTAATGGTATGTCTGAATTGAGTAAACCAAAACGACCAAGTAAAGAAGAGAAAGAGAGGTTTTATATGAAGAAAGACATTGTTGATCCTAATATTGGCTGCTTAGTACCATGTGGAACACATGGACATTCATACCATTTCAAAGAAAGAAATGCTACATCCTCAATTAAAGAATCTACTTTAAATGCTGAAATGAATTTTCTGGGAAATTCAAAGGTAATTTTTGAAAAAATGCAGCTATGTGCCTCGTCTGAAGGATATTCCTATTGGGTTGGTGTTGATCCCACCCAAGTGGACAGATATAGAGCTACTCTTTATGATATACCTCAGGTAATTCCTGTCATCCCCATTGATGGCAAAGAAATGGTTGTACCAAGTAGTGAGAACCATGTTTTATCATATACAGAAGATATTTTGAATATGTCTGAAATTCCCTCAAAAATGGATTTACAGAATTTCCCAGAGGAACTCTACCCCCATTTTTTTAATGAACTTTCCTATTACCCGACTGGAGGGTTAGCAGGTCATTTATTTTCTGAAAGACTGGCAAATGATTGTGACAGTTATCAAATGGGCTATCTCTGGACTAATACAGTTGAGAAAGACGCATTAGATGATGAACAGATAATTAGTGAGACTCTACAAAATAAGCCACAGGACTTAGAAATTGCTTCATTTTCCATGGAAAAGCTACGAATGTCAGAAAATGGTGTGATTTGGGGATGGCAAAATAGAGATGGACAGTTAGTAAGTATGTTTTACCAGTTTTTGTTGTTGTGCTGTGATATGCTAGTCTTTACATTTGATTGCTTTTAATTTAAAATGAATGAAGACTTATATTAAGTCTATATTAAGCATTGGGCAGTCACTTGAATGCTATAAGGCTGTGAATTACTATAGCATCTATTAACCATTTCCAAATTGGACAGTATAAATTCTCTGGTAGATTTAAGCCAGAGTTTGCATGTAAACTCATGTTAACGCTAAAACACATGTTGCTAATTATCTGCATGCAGATTTGCACAGACAGATTTCTATTTGTGGATACTGAGTTCCATTTACTCATTAAAACTGATCTTTAACAGTTCCTCTGTCCTTTCTTCACCATGAGTAGTAGTGGAGCACTTTGATGAGCTCATTGTTTTAGCAGATTTTTCAAGTGTGCAGTGTAGTGTGCTTTAACGAGCAATGAATGTTTAAGATGGTTTTTAAAAAGTCAAATTTGTGATTTTTGTTACTTTTGTATGGTGTATAAAGCAGGTAAAGTTTCCTACTTTTAACTGGTTCTAAAATCTTGGGTCTGTGTCCTTTAAATTAGAATCACCTGTGGAGCTCTTTGACCATACCAGTGCTCGGGCCACAACTCAGATCTCCTGAGGTGGGGCTGGTCCCTCTTGTTTGGAAAAAGCTCAGATGATTCCTCTGGCATTCTGGCATTGAGTTTCAGTATCATTCTAAAAATTCTGTAATAAATGTAAACATTATTCAACAAAAGGGAAAACAGTTTTACTCATAAATCAGTCCTTTTGGACATGATGTGTTGAAGCAGTATAATTGAAAGGGCATACTCATTTATTCAACCAAGAGTTTATTATTAATGATTTTTGTGATGTTAGGCAAGAAAATCTATTGATAATATTGAGATAAATATGGTCCAAATGTTAATGCAAGTTATATGGGGATAAACAAGTAGAATTCATCTGGGAGCTCCCTTACTCCTTCATTTAGGAAATTACCTAATTTCTACTTTTATTTCCATGCACACATTTGGGAGTTGTACAGAAAGAGTGACATTCAAGTTCATCAGTTTTGCTTCTTAAATAGTTGTGGAGAAAAACCCTATGGAAATTAACCCTTTATGATAATATGCATATAATATTTTACATAAGTGAGTATAATTATCAGTTGGCTACTTGTCAGTGCTTGGTACATCAATATACAGTGCTGTGAATACTGTTGCTATTTTTATATGAATACCTTTCAGTGAGATACCTGCTTCCTGTTTTGAATTAGCTTTTCAGTTATGATATACATCAAACAGTATTTCTAATTTAATAATGGTTTCTTGCTTTTCAGAATGCCAGTTTTCAAAGTGCTTTTGTGGACGTCTTTTTTATTCTAAGCCTTATATAGCAGCTGTTACTCCATTTTACAAGTAAAGAACCAGAGGTAGAGAGACTTCCATGATTGTAAAGCCAATGAGTTTCTCTGATTTTCTTATTTACTGGCAGATCAAGGAATAGTACGTGCTAACTTTAAATAAAACATGAATGTTTCTTCCCCCCATTATCTCACCTGTTTATACTCTCCACTTACCTTTCCCCCTTCTCTGATGTTAGTTACTCTGGTTCTTACTCAGTAACTTATCAACTAATCATTCTGTCTTATCCAGAGAAATTATAAACTTTTTATGTATTGATGTGTTTTTAAAAATGGAGCAAAAAAAAAAAAAAAGGAGAATAGTGTTTGGATCAGATAGAAGAGTTTCTTAAAAGCTAGCTACTTTTAGAGCTTCAAAACTTTGGGATGTTATACACGCTCATAAAGAGAAGTAAAACTAGTCATTTGTATAAAATAGCTTCAGAATGTGGCAATTAAGCTCAACCCACTTCAGGTATTTTTTGTTTGTTTGTTTTTTAGAGATTTATTTTTATTTATTTATTTCTCCCCACCCCCTTGTTGTTTTTCACTTGCTGAGTCTGTTCGTCTTCCCTTTTTCTTTAGGAGGCACTGGGAGTCAAACCCCGAACCTCTGATGTGGGAAGGAGGAGTCTTAATCACTTGAGCCACCTCCACTCCCCCACTTCAGGTTTTAATAACCTTTGTTTGGCTGTAAATTTTCAGTGGAAAAATAAGACTGGCATAGCCAACCAGATGGAGCTAGAATACCTGATTATCAGTTGGGGGTTCTATCTGAGTGCAAGAGAATAACTATATTTTAAAGAAATGGTAGTAAATTTTTATCTCTAACAAATTATTTCTCATGTGAATTAAAAGAAGTTAATGAACTCTTAAGTGTGTTTTGTTTTTGTTGATACTAGCAAACAGTTTTCTTCTTAACCATAATTTTTATGGACAAATTACTTAACTTTTTTCTGCCTTGGTTTTCTTATTTGTGAAATTGAGACAATAATACCTATCTCTATGGCTATGATAATTAAAAGTAGGTAAATGCTTAGAATATGCTTGGCACATTTCTTAAGCACCTCCCTGCTATATGCAGGACTATGTAATATTATCAGTATAGTGGTAAGCAAAATGGACATGGTCCCTGCCATCAGAGTTCATGGGTTGGTAGGAATAACATAGACACATCTAGCAGTGCTTTAATATGAATGCCATGGTAGAAGAAGCCTCTAGTGCGTGCTATACTAGCTCACAAAATATTGTTTATAGGCAGTTAGCATCTAGAACATTGTGTAAATCTCCTATCAGTAAACTATATTAAATGTATATATCGTTGATAAAGTACAGTCAGTTACGAAAGGTGCTAAAAATGGGAAAGGTTAATGTTGGTGTTAGGAATTTAAAGTACATAAATAAGATAAAAGGGAATCTGTTACGTAGATGGAATAGCATTTAAGTACAAAAAAACTCAATTGTGTGTTGGTGTGGTGGAAAAAGGTTGGGAGAGTTCTGGTCTAATCAGATGAGGCCAACCAAAGTGGCTCTATGCATGCCAAGGTAAAATTATGAAAATCCTTGAACACCAAATAAAGGTGCTTTTACTAAAGTTGACATATATTATAGAGCCCTTTAGGGTATTGTGGGTAATACAAGAAAGGACTGATTTAGAAAGCCATATCTTAGATATTTAAAATAGGTTATAGGGGATTAGGACTAGAATCAGAACTTGAATGTTTTTTCACTATGAAAAGCATGAGGTTTAATAAATATATTACAGAGGAAGAATTTATAGACCTATCTGACGATGAGGAGACAGAGATGACTGTAAGGGGTTAAATCTCATGCCTTTTAATTTAGTTGGTCCTAGCTCTTCTGTAATTCCAAACTTTTTCCCAAAAAGCCTTTTCATCATCTTCTAGTTTCACTTTTTTTTCCTGACTATAAAAGTACTACTGCCCAGAGAGCGGGTGTAGCTCAAGTAGTTGAGGTCCTGCTTCCCATGTACGAGGTCCCAGGTTCGATCCCTGGTACCTCCTATAAACAAAATAAACAAATGAAATAAACCAACTCTCATTGGGAAGCGGATGTAGCTCAAGTAATTGAGCACCTGCTTCCCATGTATGAGGTCCAGGGTTCAATCCCCAGTACCTCCTTAAAAAAAAAAAGTACTACTGCCCATTGTAGAATATTTGAAAAGGACCTAATAATAGTCATGCTTTTAGTGGTATTTCTTTCAGATCTGTTTTTTTCCTCTGCATTTTAATTTATATGGCAGTAGTAGTAAAATCGAATTAATTGATGTTTTAAGACGTACCAGCTAATCTAGCTATTAGTGATCAGTATACAGAGTGCAATCTGAATTAGTCTGTCATAAATGGAAACTGGTTCTTTCATGTTAGAAGGATAATGTGTTTTGATAAAGATATACTTTTAATTTCTTGTGGATCTTCGTGAGCATTTAGCAAGAGAAGATACCATCACTCTTCCTTTGCTGTCTCTGAGAGTACTTTAAACTAAAATCATAATAACAGCTAACATTTTTTGAGGACTTATTATGTGCCAGGTGTACATACAGTATCTCATTTAATATTCATGAGGTAAGACCTAGTATCTTCAATTTACAGCTGAGGAATTGAGACTCAGAAAAGATAAGTAACCTAAATAGAGTCTTACATGTAGTATGTGGCAGAGTCATGATTCACAACCAAGCAGTTTGGCACCAAAGCCTGTGCTCTTAGGCACATCTTTGAAACCAACCAATTGGGGGATTCCTGATACAGAAAATAGATAGGGGATCAGAATGGACTCCATTGGTTAGGAAGTAAAACATAGCCTTTGAAACGTTTTACATTTAGCAAAATTGTACAGTAACGAGTTGTTTTATACTTCTAAAGAAAAAAATTGAACCACCAGTGTTGCTAACAGTCTCTTGATACAGTTCTACAGTTGTCAAACATTATTTAATTCACATTTATCAGGACACATAAAATTGACACTGTTCATCAATTCAAGGAGTTTACTTGTCTGATGTGGGATAAAGATAAGGCAGAATGTTGTAAATACTTTAAAGAGATAGGAATATGCTGTTAAGAGTTCAGCAGGAGAAAATTGCAGTTTAGAAAAAAGAGGTTGGAAAAAAAAAGTCATAGAAAATGTGACATTTAAAGTGGGTCCTAAATGGAATAGATGTGCGGGTTGAGATAGTAACAAAGGGCATTTCAAGAAGGGGAGAGGAAATTGTGACCTTAAGTTTATCAGAAAAGAATTTCGGGGGGGGGGGGCGGCAGATGTGGCTCAGATGGTTGGGTGTCTGTCTCCCATATGGAGGCACCTGGGTTCGAGCCCCGGGACCTCCCGGTAAAATAAAGAAAAACACAGAAGGTGCACAGGCCCCACGCACAGGTGTGCCATAAGGCCCTGTGCGCAGATGCACTGTCGACCCCATGCATGGGTGTGCCATCAGGCCCTGCGAGCAGGCGCACCGCCAGTTCCCGTGTGTGGGTGCACTGCACACAGCAAGATGAGGACGTAACAGGAGAGTGACACAAGGGAGAGCCAAAACGAGATGCGCTAAAAAACCAGGAACTAAGGTGGCGCAGGTGGCAGAATGCCTCTCTCCCACATCGGAGGTTCCCAGGATCGAATCCTGTTGAAGACAGGAGAAGGATGAGAAGAGACGGCAGGAAGCAGACACAGAGAATTGCCCAGTGAATGGACACAAAAACAGCAGGGGTGGGGGCGCTTAAAAATGAATAAAAAGTAAATAAATATTTTTTAAAAAGTTTTTTTCCAGATATAATCAGATTATTCTAATTTTCTTTTATTTGCTTTATATAGTCAAAAGAAAAGAAACAGGTTTACACCCAAACCAATGAAACTTAACCAAGCAAGTATGTATGATAGAAACTCTCGTTATCTAATTTAAATCCGGAACCGTTAATTGAAAGTCAGTTAAAATGAGAAATTATTTAAAAACTAAGCAAAACTGTTTTGTATGGTACATAACCTAAGCAAATAACTATACATTTCTTTGCTAGTCTTTTAGAATAGGGCCATATCTTTTGTATATCGGTCCATACATTAGGATTCTCTGTAGATTTTCTTACTTAAACTATCCTGTTAATGCTTTTTTTCTGAGTACAGTTCTCTTAAAGTAGAAAAGATACTAGTGAAGCAGACTCTGAGTACAGAACCCTGTTATACTGGGAGTGTCTGTCTCACCTATACCTAGTTTGAAAGGATTTTTTTTTTTTTAGTGACTTGTTTTATTCTAGTCTTTCCAAACCTTCAGCTTTCTTTTGACTTTTAAATTTAATTAAGTCATGAAATAAGTACAGTTGGCATTAATAGTTAGAAACAAGCACAACAAGCATGGTAAGCATATAGCTTAACTGGTCAGAGCAGAAATGTTTGGGGATATTTGAGAGTAGGGTGGGAAGCGAGTGTGGCTCAATGGATAGAGCTCCCGTTTACCATATGGGAGGCCCCAGGTTCGCTTCCCGGGGCCCCTTTGTGAGAGCAGGCCGGCCTGCGCGGCACGGTGGGCTGATGCAGCAGGACCTCACAGCAAGGGGGAGATAAGCAGACACGGAAGAAACACACAGCGAATGGACACAGTAAAACACAAGCAGCAAGGGGGGGATAAATAAATAAATAAATAAATCTTTAAAAAAAAAAAAAAAGGGTATTTGTCTTCAGGCAGCCATCTCTATATATGGGGAACTTCACTTAATCTGGTAAATTGGTTAAGTGGAGATCAGTTAAAAGAAAGACATCAGAAGCACTGAGTTCATTTATTACTTGCTGTTAAGATTTCTAAAATAAAAGAATATTTTAGGGTAATTTGTTAAGAACATGGAGATGAAGTATTTTACTAGGAAAGGGAATAGTGATAGGAGTTTTTTAAAACCTTGTCGGATCAGGTCGGAAAGGTAGAACTGCTCACAAATGTGGAAGGTCTTCTGCACGTCTCAGTTTGCTCCATGAAGCAAAGGGTTGTGGCAGTTATGTTCCCCATTATATCTTGACTGCTTAGCATTCAGAAAGTATTTGTTGGATGGATGGATGAGAGAAAGAGAGAAACTAACTCTTTGCCTCTAATGTAAAAAAGGAAGTTGAAGAATCAGTGTTTCTTATGTATAATGCTTTTGAAGGGAAGGAAGGGGACATTATTTTTCCCTGTCAGCAATACTTAAAAAATAAAAAGAATTTCAGAGAGGTACTAATTTAAGCATCTGGTTTTGTGGACATTATTGCACAGTGAATGGAACAGCAGGAAATAAGAGCTGCCTCTTGGGTGTAAACACTGTATATGCTGTAATTTTTACCGCATTAGTCTTCTACTCTTGATTTTGAAATAGTTTTATGTTCTTCATTGCAAGACATCATCTGAGTCAGTTTGAATTTATTGGTTCTGATGTGCATCGTATTCAGAAGCATGATTGTCATTTCTCATCAAATCTCTTTTTTCCCCTAAATTACAGCATATTTTCTATTCTGTATTCCCATACATTACTGAAAACCCACCATGACAAATTTTGTGTCAAGAACTTCTTACTCTGTATTTTAAAATTGTGAAGCTATCCATTGTTTACTTGATTACTTATTGTGTTTCCTAATAATTTTCACATATTGTGGCATGCAGAACATGGTAATATTTGTACTGCGCACTGGGGTAAGCCAGTAAGGCTGCTCTCATTTAGAAGTAGTTAGCTGGGAATACTCCAGGACACTTGTGGCTGCCACAAGGGCACCTTTGCCCAATACTGTTGTCCCTTAGGAAGCTCTGACTTATCACACAGTAGTGTGAAGAAGTCTTGTGGTACTTTTGAAATGGCAAATGATGTGGCTACGTTTGCTAAAGGATTACAGTGGTGAATCTGGAGCTAAGAGTTTGAGGAGGAACTGCCACTGAATTATTTGACTTTTCTTTAGACCTTGAAGAATCATTGAAGATTTGTAAGAAGACTATCAGGCTTATATCAGTGTGGTAGAAAATTAGTGGGCCAAAGTGTTGAATGGATGGGGGAAGGGAATATTAGTATAGGTGGGGGAAGTGTTGTTGATTTAAATAAGGAGTATCAGGAAAGACTCACTAATACCCAAAGGAAATGAAGAAGTGAGCCAGGTGGCTTTCTGGAGGAGGGAGAGTAGTCTAGGCAAGGGGAACAGTAAGCACATGTACGTGGTATGTTTAGAAATAGCAAGGAGGTCACCATAACTGCAAATAAACAGAGAAAGTGGAAAGGTCAGAGAGAGTGGGGAGGAGAGAGTGGTAGTGATGAGATCATGTGAGATTATTTTGGCCATGGTAAGAACTTCAGCTTCTACTCTGAAAAAGATAGGCAGCCATTGGAGGGTTTAGGGCAGAGAGAATGGACATAGTCTGACTTATTGAACACCCTTTATTGTAAAAATAGCTACTATTTATGGAGTGCTTAATATGTGCCAGGGCTATGTGCTATATATGCATAATTTCAGCAGCCCTATGAGTTAGGTACAACTATTAAACTCATTTTCCAGGTGAGATTTTCCAAAGGTTAAATAACTAGTGCCAAATCACACCACTGTGTGAGAGTTTGGGCTCAAGCCCCAGCTATCTGAAAGCCCCCCCACCCTTTTT
>JAQZBX010085408.1:0-13135 GCA_029593785.1 Cabassous unicinctus
TCCCGAATCTCTTTGAAGTCTCTTCGCCACGTGAACTCATTTCTCTTTACCTTTTCCCTCTTTTATTCAAGGTTTTTTTCGAATCATGTTGCCCATTGGCACTTGGTATTAATCCCTTGTTGCCAGGGAGGCTCATCCCTGGGAGTCATATCCCACGTGGGGGGAGGGTAATGCATTCATATGCTGAGTTTGGCTTAGAGAGAGGCCACATTTGAGCAGCAAGGAGGCTCTTAGGTGGCAACCCTTAGCCACCCCATAACAGTAGGCTAAGTTTCAATTAGAAGAGCAAATATTCATAAGGCTAGTCCTCAATAACAAGAACCCATCAGTGGGCCATCCTCTTTTGCCAGACACGACCTCTGCACTCATGGGACTGTTGCTGCTCCCTTGGGGAATGTAGCAGATCTCTCCAGGCTGCGAATTCAGGTTCCCTCATTTATTGAGTAATTGTCTTCCCACCGTGACCATGCCCCATCTCTTGATTATTTGAACAATTTTATATGTCTTTCATGTATATTCAGATGGACTTACTCCCATGAATCCCCTGTCCCAGACAACCCCCACCAATAATCCACTGCAGCCCTCCTTGTAACCCTTCTGTGATCTAAACCTTCCCTGAACATGAAGACCTTATAATAACAAAATAAAATTAATAGGCAAAAGAAATAATAATGATAAGCTTAAATGCAAGAGAAAAGTATAAGGAAACTCCGAAGGAAAAAAAAAAAGAAACTAAACTAAAAATAAAATATAATTAGCGGATTGGGACATTCGAAAAAATGGGAAAAATATCCTTTTTTTAAAAAAAGAAATTATTCTTTTTTCCTTTTATCACTATATTGTCAGATGTTCAGTATACAATGACACCTTCCCCCTCTCATTCCCCAGTGTCTCCCAAATTTTGATTTAATTTACAAAGAAGTTTTAGGTCACAGCAGAGTCACACACAGAATACTAAAGACTTCCACCTACCCAACCTCCCTCCCCCTTCCCCACCTATATTAAAATGTTGTGGTCTTTTTTTGGATGTTAGCATTGCTATAACTCTTATACAGTTATTAAGATATAGCAACTAAAAATTGTCAATGGTTTACAGGATGGTTTACAATTTAGACTGTACAGTTTAATTTTTTTTTATGATATTTACTATGTCCTGTGTCCATTACTGTAAGGTAATGAATAATATTTCCCATGACTACTAAATATCCCATTTGATCTTTTCTGTTCCTTCCTCCCCACCCCCTGGGGCATATGACTCTTCCCTCTCTTGGCTCATGGGATGACAAGATTCATAGTTACATGCCCTAGGTATTCTAACCTGCCCTTCCTAATCTACCCACCTGTTAATCCTGCACCATCAAATCTCTACCCACCTGTCCTATCCTTCAATATGTAACTATACTCTTTCAATTTACCATGGATTATGCCCATATGGATGATGGCTCGCAACCTACCCTTCTCTCTCTCTCTCCCTTGTTAGCCTATCTTTCAGTCAGTGGTTCTCAGAAACTGTTAACTTTCCTCAATTCAAATCAATGAGGTCACAAACTATTCATACTTCAATGCCTGTCTTGCTTCACTCAACATAAGTTCTTCAAGATGCATCCATGTTATTCCATGTGTTAGCACTTTATTCCTTCTAACAGCTGAGTAATATTCCATTGTATGTATGTACCACATTTTGCTTATCCATTCGGCTGTTGATGGGCCAGGGCTGATTCCATCTTTTTGCAATTGTGAATAATGCTGCTATGAACATTGGTGTGCATATATCTGTTCATGTCTTTGCTTTCAATTCTTCTGGGTACATACCCAGTAGTGGAATTGCTGGATCATATCGAAGATCTATTGTTAGTTTTCTGAGGAATCTCCAAACTGTCCTCCACAGTGGGTGGACCATTCCACAATCCCACCAGCAGTGGATGAGGGTTTCTATTTCTCCACATCCTCTCCAACACTTATATTCTGCTGTTTTTTTAATAGCTGCCATTCTCATGGGTGTAAGATAGTATCTCATTGTGGTTTTGATTTTGCATTTCCCTAATAGCTAGTGATGTCGAGCATTTTTTCATGTGCTTTTTAGCCATTGGTATTTCTTCCTTGAAGAAGTGTCTTTTCAGGTCAATTGCCCATATTTTTAAATGGGTTGTTTGTCTTTTCATTTTTGAGGGGTAGGATTTCTTTAAGTAATTTATTAACTTGTATGTTACACATAAATGTATTTTATTCTATGTATATGTAAATCTTAATACTTTTCATATTTCAGGAAAAAGAATGGAAACTAAAACATTAAGCACATCAAGGATGCTTTCTAACAAATTAAAAAAGATAAAGTACATTTCAAAAGGTGTTGTATTCCTCCCTGGAGGAGCTGGCCACTCTCCCAGGGACTGATGCATAAATCTTAAAATATAGTGCCCAAGAAGTGTTGTGTTCCTTCCTGGGGAGGCTGGCCCCTTCCTCATGAATGAGCAAAATAAAAGTTGGCATCTATAGTATCAAATTCATTAATCCTAAACCTAGTCAACCAAAACTCTAGTATCAGTTGCTAATTCAACACTTCCCAACTAAAAGCTAAATATTGGTAAGCATATATATATATAATTGCTCTATTTATCTGTCATTCTGTAACTTTGTTCAATATTAACTTAATCTTTTAATTGATTATGTTATTCATGTTTCTCTCTCTAATTGTCAGTATAAGCTTATTAAACTAAATATACATATTAACATTTATCTTGTGTCTATCAAGAACTCTACCCAAAAATAAGTCTAGTATATCAGTGTGTCCCCTGGTTTGGTAAGTATGTGAATGTATGTATACATATTATAAAAGATTGGAATATAACAGTTAAACCCATGTTTATGAACAATAAAATTAATGTTACAAAAACAAAAAGGGGGAGATGGAAGAGAATCTGCTAAAGACAAACTATCTAAAGCATTGCTTACCTTAAATTTTCTTAACAGACAACACATTTCTAAAAATACAGCAGCAGAAAGACAATTGGGAGGTTAATTAAACCAATGAAAATGAAACAACCAATAAATGGGAAAAAGGAGAGGTAAAATTTTGGGGCCGAGATTTTGCTCTTATCATTACAGAAACAGGAAAACAGCAGTGGATCCCCTCTAGAAGAATCAAGCCTAGAGTTGAAGATGTTGAAACTTAAACTATGGACATGGTGGTTTCACACTGGATTAATTATAGGTAAAGTATTAGGTCAAGGTAAGATACCACATCATAATTATATTTATTGGGCATACATAACCAACCCAACTCTTTTAGAGCTGTTAACTTGGGACAATGAGTCTCACCTAATTTATCTTAATCAATCTCACCATTTTCCAGGACCTATAGGTATACGACTACCCATAAATCCAAAAGAAGAAGGGAAACTTATAGAAAAATTAACTTTACCTTTTATAGACTGCCCTATTTATATTGAATATCGTTCTGTATGCATGCAACCTAAAAATCACAGTGTAGGTTTAACAGAGAAAAATCAAACTCAAATTCATGTTATCATTCTCCCTTCTTTACCATATAAATCAGAAAATATGGTAAATCTTACATGTCCTTCTGACAACAGACTACTTAACGAAAATGGCATATATGTCACAGATTTACAGAGGTTGTGTTGTTTAATAATTCCCATGAAATTGTAAAGGATTGGACCCTTATAGGAATACCAAAGCTTATTAAAAACACAACCATATCTTGGTTCATTAATAATTCAACCATAATTACTAATGACAATAATCCTTATTTCTGGAATTTTGGTAATACAGCATTTACTAAGAGCTCGATAAATTGGAAAAATCAAGGAAGATATATCCCACAACCGTGGGACACTAAACTTAACAAAACTCAAAGTTATTTGTAGAAATTATTTTTGGGAACTGGTCCAATTTTTGAATGGCAAGGCAGTAAAACTAATATTACTATTTTTAAAAAAATCAACTCAATTTCTTACAGTATGTGTATGAGATCCTATAGTTTTTATCATTGGGAAAGTAACTTTTAGTGAAAGGAACATTAGTTGCTCCAATTGCTCTTTATTTACATGTCTTGAGAATTCATATTTGCAGGAAAATCAAACTCTTTATAGCAAGAAGAAGAAAAGGACTATCATTACTGGTTAAGATGACCAGACATTGGCAGCAGTCTCCAGAATCCCAGTTGCCGTGGTATTTCCTCAACCATTATTTAAAAAGAACTAAAAGACTGATTGGACTTTTAATAGCAGGAATTTTGGAACTGATTGGCCTCATAACCGCTGCAGCTGTCACTGGCACAGCCCTGCATCAAGGAGTCCAGACACACAATATGTTAAGGACTGGCATAAAAATGCAAGTGAGATGTGGCATAGCCAGTCTCACATTGATATGGAACTGAATAATCATATGAATGACCTTGAAACAACTATTATACATTTGGCTAATCAAATTTATAACTTAAACTTGTTAAGAATTCTTAAATGTCATTGGAACAAAAGTTCTTTTTGTATTACTCCTTTGGCTTATAATAATAGTGAACATGTTTGGGAATAAGTGAAAAATCATTTGATTGGATATAAGCATAATATTTCTTTAGATATTTCAGAATTGCAAAAGAAGGCATTGAGCTTGTCTCAAAACAAATTGAAAGAAACCGCTGGTGCAGAATTTTAGAATGATTTGTCTGAAAATTTAAATACTATCAATCCGTTTCACTGGTGGAAACAAAAAATAGTTCAAATATCATTTTGGATTGGATTAGGAATTATTGTTATATGCATTTTAATTGTTTGTATTGTCAAGGGTAGAGTAATAACATATATTCATATAAAAAATGAAGAATTCGATCAGATAAATGCATTTATGTTAAGAAACTTGGCCATGAAAAACTAATTTTACATTATTTAGTAGAAAGATTCTACTAATAACCCCTTGATCTTAACACTAATTATCAGCACAAAAATATTCACCTAAGGAACCTGAAGAAGTATACATATTAATGAAATTGCCTTCCATGTAAGAGCTCAAAAGCTTGACTGGTAGTCAATGACGGGTAAGATTCTCAGAGGAGAACAACTTAAGACAGGCACAGTCACAAGAGCCTATGGAAGAAGACAAGTGTGACAGGAGGTCAACTTGTATCAGTTTATATAATGGTTCTTATGATCTTCACTGAAAAAATTTTAATTAATAAAAAAGGGGAAATGATGGAGTTTCAATTAAAGGCCATGACTACTGACAGAAAGCAGGTCACCTTGGAATGTAGGAGACAAGCCCTCCAGTCTCATGCTGATAGGAACTGGGTGGGGAAACATCCTGAGCTTATGAGATTTACAGTGTCTGTGACTTGCAGGAATGTAAAGAGGTACTGAGCCATTAACCTTTAAGACTTGCTGATTTTAGTAAAATGTAAGCTGTCAAGTATCTATTGCCTTTGCATATGCATGTACATATTTTCTTTGTTCTAAAGCCAAAATAAAAGACACACTTTATGATGTGGCTGTGCTCTTCTCTCCATATCAGACAGAGTCACCTGATCCCAGATTTTTCTCCTCTTTGTTTCTTTCTGTCTCATCAGCGGCACTGTTTTCATGGACCCAGTTCCTGAATGGCAACAGGGGTTGTCTGGGCTGGGTGATTTATGGGAGGAAGTTCATCTGAATACATATATAAATTTGTTCAAATGATCATGGGGTGGGCATGGTCATGATGGGTAGACAATCACTCAATAAATGAGGGAATACTGAATTTCCAGCCAGGAAAGCTCTGCCACATTCTCCAAGGGAGCAGCAACTGTCCCCCAGTGCAGGGGCAGTGTCTGGCAAAAGAGGATGGTCCACTGATGGGTTCTTGTTATTGATGTCTAGCCTTATGAGACCTTGCTTTTGTAATTGAAACTTAGCCTACTGCTATGGGGTGCCTAATGGCTGGCACCTGAGAGCCTCCTTGTTGCTCAAATGTGGCCTCTCTCTAAGGAAACCTCAGTATATGAATGCATTTCCAATCTCCCAGCGTGGGACATGATTCCTGGGGATGAGCCTCCCTAGCAATGAGGGATTAATACCAAGTGCCAACTGGCAATACAACTGGAAAAAGACCTTGAATAAAAGAGTGAAAAGGTAAAGACAATGATTTCATGTGGCTAAGAGACTTCAAAGAGATTCAGGAGGTCATCCCAGAGGAAACGCTTACACACACCTCATTAGGTTCTCAGAGATCACCAAAGTGGATATCACCCCAAAGAAAGGAGCTCCTGAGGTCTCTGGGTAAACCCAGGTCCTATATATGGGGGACTAGGTCCAGAGATTGATGCCTAATCAGTAGGCTCTTCTTTGGTATCTGTGCTCCTGAGAGTGGCAAAGTTGGACTCAAATAAGTCCTCCCTGCACATGGTCCATCAGTCCCTTCTATTCAAACCTATATGTGAGGCTGGAGTTCATAGGTGTTCTTCTAGAGACTGGAGCCTCTGGCCTGCCCGTGTGCCAGCTGTGCCTGGATTCTTGGTGAAGCTGCAACTCCTACTCTACACTCAATGGACTCACCCAAGTCAACTGGTGAGGAGACGATGATGGACAACGGCCATTCCAGGGAATGGAGAGAGAGCTTGCAGCTGCAGGCAGGATAAAGCCATCCACCGTATCCATGGGATATAAGCTACTCTCTCTTGGAGGTGGAGTGGAAATCACTATACAATACTCCTCAGGATTGGGGGAAGAGCTATGGACTACAGTGGACTTAATGTTATTCTGTTGTAGACATATTGTGATTCAAGCAATGGAAGAAATTATAACAGTGAGGTGGAGCCAGTGGCCACTAATGCTTTTGGGATGGGGAGGGCAAAAAAAGCACTTGTAATACAGGGGCTTTTTCAGGACTTGGGAATCATCCTGAGTGACATTATAATGACAGATATAAGCCATTTTACATCAGCATATACCATGCAGAACTATGTGGGAGAGAGTGTGTTCTACAATGTGAACTATGGTCCATGCTTACTGGCAAAGCCCCAGGATGTGTATATCCATTGCAGGTGATGTGCCACACTAATGAAAGATGTTTATGTGGGATGTTAGGGGAGGTGCAGGAGGAGGGGAACATGGAAATGCCTGTTATTTTTGTGTAACATTTATGTATTCTAAGCATCTTTGAAAATATATATTTATTTAAGCAAATCCACATATATGCATATTTATTTATATATCATTTTACAAATACTGGTTTGTATTGTTAAAAATTTGATTTTTACCCACAATAAAAAAATTAAAAAAAAAAATAGGTTGGGCATTTCTGATCTACAGTTTCTTGTTAAGGACATGAAGTACTTGACACAGCTCTTGTCTCAAACATCCACTGAAAAAATAAATTATATTCTAAGGCAAAAATAAATAAATAATAAAAAAAAAATTTATAGGGGAAAAATGCATATGAAATGGTGCTCGACATCGCCAGGTTTTAGCGAAATGCAAATCAAAACTACAATGAGAAACTACAATGAGATACCATCTTACACACATTAGAATGGGGCCTATTAAAAAAAGCAGACTCTAAGTGTTGGGGAGGATGTGGAAGAAAGGGAACGCACATCCACTCCTGGTGGGATTGTAGAATGATCCAGCCACTTTGGAGGAGAGTTTGGATCTTCCTCAAAAACTAACTATAGAACTTCCATATTATCCAGTGATTCCACTTCTGGGTACAAACCCTGAAGAATTGAAAGCAAAGACATGTACAGACATATGCACACCAATATTCATAGTGGCATTGTTCACTATTGCCAAAAGTTGGAATCGACCCAAGTGCCCATCAAGAGATGAATGCATAAACAAATTGCGGTACATACATTCAATGGAATATTACTCAGCTGTAAGAAGGAATAAAATGCTAACACACAGGATAACATGTATGAATTTTGAATACCTTATGTTGAGTGAAGCAAGCCAGGCATTGAAGGATGAGCAGTACATGACCTCACTGATATAAATTAAGGAAATTGAGCAGTCTCAGAGAGCTATTGTCTGTAAGATAAGGTTACAAGAAATTGAAAGAGTAGAGAAGGTTGTGAGCATCACCCATATGGATGTAATCTATTGTAAAGTGATAGGGTGCAGTTGCATATTGAAAGAATAGGACTGTAGGGTAGGGATATTATTGGGTTGGCTGGTGCTTCATTGACAGGTGGGTAGATTGCGAAGGGTGGGTAAGAAGGTTCAGGATACTGGGAGTGGAGGGGAGGTTTGGCATAGGGACCAGGTGAACACTGGGGATTTCTGGGTATGAAGTTGAAAGTACAGAGGTGAGAATGCTCTTATGGCAATATGACAAGGAAGGGTCACTGTTTTAGGGTATTGATTGGGTGTCATTCAGAACAGGCACACCTGGAGCAGACTTCTAGTGAGTGTGTGAGTGTTCATTCCATCATAATGTGTTGTATAAGTGGATGGAGACCCACATAATGAGTGGAAAGGATTTGGAATTCCATCTTTGAGAAGACTGATTTGTTCAGAAATAGACAGGCAAGAGCAAGGGTGGTTCCTAATAGAGGAGGACAATCTGGTATGTCAAGAACTCTTGTTGCATGTATGTGTGAATCTTGTCCTCCAAAGAGTCAAGCCAGGGATTCGTTGTGGGCCCAGGGGGGATGGAGTGTTAGGAATAGAATAGATCAAACAGGGGATATTTAGTCATCAGTGGAAAAGTTATTTATTACCATACAGTGATGGACACAGGACATGGTAAAGATCATCAAAATTTATAAAAGTGTATGGTCTAAAATGTAAACCATAGTATAACCATTGACAATGCTTAGTAGTTATGTTTCACTATTTGTATATCAGTTATAACAATGCTACCATCCACAAATAAAAAGGTATTAATATGGGGGGAGGAAATGGAGAGGAGATTGGGTATATGAGCATCTCCCCTATTCTGTCTGTGACTTTGCTGTGCCCAAAAACTTCTTTGAAAACAAAATGAAAAATAGTGAGACACTGTGGAATGAGTGGGGGAAGGTGCCATGGTACAGCCTGGACACCAGATATTGCAGTGATCAAAGGCAAAAGGTAAAAAAATAAAAAAATTATATTTTTCATTTTTTTATTATCCATATTTTTAAAAAAATTAAAATGTTTTATCTCTTACATTTAAATGTATTATATATCATTTTCCTATTAATTGTATTCAGCTATTGTAATGGCTTCACCTTTTAGGAAGCTTTGGATCACAGAAGGGTTACAACTTGGGCAGGGGAGGATCATTGGTGTGGGGTGTCAGGGACAGGTGATGCATGGGAGGAAATTCACCTAAGCATAAGTATAAGGTATATAAAAATGTTCCAATGTTCATGGGGCATTGTCACAGTGGGTGGAGAATGACTCAATGAGAGAATACGGAATTCCCATCCTGAAGAGCTCTGCCACATTCTCTAAGGGAGCAGCCACAGTCCCCCACGTGCAAGGGCAGTGACTGGTGAAGGAGGACCATCCACTGATTGGCCCTTGATATTGATGACTAGCCTTATGAGTCTTTGGTCTTGAAATTGAAGCTTAGCCTATTGTTATAGGGTGACTAAGGGTTGCATCCTGAGAGCTTCCCTGTTGCTCAAATGTGACCTCTCTCTAAGCCAAACAAAGCATATAAATGCATTACCTTCCTCCCAGTGTTGGACATGACTCCTGGGAATGAGCCTCCCTGGCCCTGAAGGATTGCTTCCAAGCACCAACTGGCAATGTGACTGGAAAAATACCTTTAATAAAAAGGGGAAAATGTAAAGACAAATGAGTTTATATGGCTAAGAGACTTCGAAATTAGTCAAGAGTTCATTCTAGAGGTAATGCTTGTGCACATCTCAGTGGGACTTGTAGAATTCCAAAGTGGATATCACCTCAAATGGTGGGGCTCCTAAGGTCTCTGGGACACCCTGGTCCTATGTCAGGATGGATGGCCCCAGGGTTTGGTGCCTTGCCAGTGGGCCCTACTATGGAGTTTGTGCTCCTGAGATTGACAGAGTTGGACTCAGCTATTCTTCCCTGCACATGGCTCATCTGTCCTTTCTATTCAAACCTATACTTTGTGCTGCAGTTTGTATATGTACATCCAGAGACTAGAGTCTTTGGGCTGTCTGTGTGCCAGCTGGGCCCAGAATGTCAATGGAGCAGCTACTCCTACTCTACAGCTCATTGGACTCATTAGGACAACTGGTGGGGAGATAATGATGGACAATGGCCATCCCAGGGAATGGAGAGAGCCTGCAGCTGCAGGTGGGATAATCCTATCCATCTTCCCTATGCAATATGGGACCCCTTTCAATTAGAGGTGGAGTGGACATCACCATCCTAGACTCCTCAGGATGGGGGGAAGAGCTATGGACTAGAGTGGATTTACTGCTATTCTACTATACACATATTGTGATTCAAGCAATGGAAGAAATTGCAACATTGATGTGGAGCCAGTAGCTGCTGGAGGCTCTGGAGGTGGAAAGAGGGAAAAGCAATTGTAATACAGGGGAATTTTTGGGACTTGGGAATTGTCCTGGGTGACATTGCGATGACAAATATAGGCCATTTTGTACCATCATATAATGTGCAGAGCTGTGTGGGGGACAGTGTGGTCTACATTGTGAACTATGGCCCTGCTTAATGGCAAAGCCCCAGAATGTGTTTTTCAATTCCAATTAATGTGCCACACTAATGAAGGATGTTTGTGTGGGAGGTTGAGGGTGGTGTGGGAGGTGGGGCATATGGGAATCCTTATATTTCTTGTGTAACATTTATGTAATCTAAGTATAGTTTAAAAACAATAAATTAAATAAAAAGTAACAATTTCCTATTCAGTAAGGATTTGAGGAAAAATAAAATAGTTTAAGTAATTTTAAGTACTTTGAAGAAAATTTGATTTCTTTGAAGAGAATTGGTTTGCCTGAAAGAGTAAACTCTGGAATTTAAATACTAATCCTCAAAAGATTGTAAAGCATTTTTTACATAATAAACTAATCCTGAGAGAAGGGCAAAGATTATGTCAACAAATAATTGTTTTCAAATATTCCCCTAACTTGTAGGCTAGAATTTCATTTGCAAAGGACTATCCTCATTGTTTATAAATGTACGAGTTGGTTAATCTGAAGAGTTGTACAACACAAAATTAGAAAAACTTTCTTTTACTTAGGTAACATTTGAAATAAACATTTTTATTACATTGCATGATATTTTCTATATACATTAAAGATATATAATTGAGTGTAAAAGAAAGAAAGAAAATATAGTGCATGATCTATCCCTTTTTTAAATAAATAAAGCAGAATAGCTAAAATAATATAGATAGAGAATAAAATAGGTAGAGATAGATAAAAAATATATTGATATAAAAATTCCTGAAGTACCAAAAGATTCTTAAAAGAACTTGCCTCCTTTTAAAATCCTGAACTATTTGCAATTTAAAGATACTCATTTTTAATTTAAAAGTATAAAAATGGTTGCCTGGTTTGTGAAGTTCTGGTTTTCATTATACTATTTCTCATTATTAAAAAGTATTAAATGGAAATAAATTTATATTTGTATTGGTAAAGTATAAGACATCCCCTTAATTCTACCAGTTAGTATACCTCTCAAATCTGACATTCTGAGAGTGTTTTCTAAGTTTTAATTGGAACATCTTCCTAAAGAAACCACAAAGTGTTTGATTGAAACAATAACCAAATTGTCCTGCTTCTAGCTTAGTAGATTTAAGGAATAAAAATTTATGGCTTAGGGACTGAACAATTACTACAGCTGGTGGCCCTGATTGAAAGACAAGTATGATGGAATCACCACACCAGTGTGATTCATACAATTAGTAAAGAAAATGGGCAGTATATGGAATTCTATTAATATTTAATTAACATGTGTAGTAATTTGCATATATCCAAATATGTGTTTCTCTACTTTGAATAAATTATAATTTAATTCCATATAAATATTCCAATGTACCAGATTTTAGCATTCTAAAATTTCTTCTAAACAGCACAATTTCTTGAAAATTTTTCAAAATCTAGAAATTAAGAAGCTGTATTTACACAAATAATACACATCAACTTTTTTCTGAATTAGTCATTCACCATCAGTAAATAGCCTGTTTATCCATAATTTATTTAGCATAATTGTGAAGCTAATTTCATCAAAATAGGTCTCCAAACCTGTAAAGTTAATAAATGCCTTTGTTTCTCTTCTTTTATATTTAGATATTTGAGAGCTTCTAAAAATGTACGTATGCTTTCCAAAATAGCATCACCATAAGTATTCAAAAGTGTATTAAATAGATGAAATACTGCAGAATGGCTTGTGTTGAAGTCATTAAGTATTTGAAACATTGATTACTTACTTGTAATTATGTATCGAGTTAATTGTGCTTAAACTTGATTTTTCTATGTGGCAAAGTAACATACTTTCAAGAATAGAAACTTCTGGATTTAAAAATTTTATTTTTTCTTTCCTCATCCTCTTATTAGTTTATATTTAAGCATAAGACATGGTAGTATTATATATCTTCAGAATTTATTTTATATAAACATTTCCCAACTAGTAGATACTTAGAAGATTAGGGAATTTAAAGGACACTCATCAATTAATTATTATGAGGTATAAGTTTTTGATCCTATTAATAATCCTAATTCTTACCTCAAATTATCAAAATGATGATCAAACTTTATATTTACAAAACTATTACTTACATTTACTTACTGAAATTTGTCTGTCAGTAAATCGCCCTCCCCACCTAGATAATAATTTAATCCTTTTTGAAAATGAAGGGATAATTTTGACCACTTCTTCCAACTGATAGCATCACCTCAGTGCTAGACTGGTTTCAATTGTTGTGGCCATCTGGAAGTAACCCAAAAGGCACTCTTGGGAGCATGGATGAACAACGTTTTATTACACGTGGGCCCAGAGGAGAGTTCACTCTCTAAATTCTGAGCCCTGTTTTCCAATTTTCATAAGTTTATATAGGTACACTAAGTGGGCAAATTACTGAGCAAGCAGGCAGGCAGGGTTACAAAGGCAGAGAAGCAAGGTTAGCATATCTTTCCAAAAGCAGAAGGCCATTAGGGAGGAAAAGAGTTTTAAGAGTATTGGAATTGCCTGTATTGCTCGTTTGGCTGGGGAGA
>JAQZBX010085409.1:0-13136 GCA_029593785.1 Cabassous unicinctus
AAAAAAAGATACAGAAAGATATACCATGCAAACACTAATCAAAAGAAAGCTGAAGTAGCTACATTAATTTCAGACAAAGCAGATATCCAAGGAAGAAAAATGATCAGGGATAAAGAGAGGTATTACATAATGGCAAAAAGGTCAATTTCTCCAAGAAGATACAACAGTCCTTAATGTGTAGGTACCTAAAATACATGAGGAAAAAACTGACAAATCCACTATTATAGCTGGATACTTAAACACCCCTTTCACTAACTGACAGATCCAGTAGGCACAAGATCAGTAAGGATAAAGGTGACCTGAGCAGCTCAATCAATGAACTGGGTGCAACTGACATTTATGGAACTCGTCATAGAACAATAGCAGAATGCACATTCTTCTCAACCTAACATGGGACATTCACCAAGTTAGTTAATATCCTGGGCCTTAAACACAACTCAACAAATGTAAAAGAAGAGAAATTATACAAAATCTGCTCTCAGACCACAGTGGAATCAATCTAGAAACCAGTAACAGAAAGACAGAAAATCTCAAAATATTTGGAGATTAAATAGTACAATTCTAATTAACTCATGGGTCAAAGAAGTCTAAAGAGAAATTAAAGAATATTTTTAACTAAAAGAAAATGAAAATAAAAAGTAACACTTGTAGGATGCAGCAAAAGCAGTACTTAGAAGGGAAACTGATAGCACTGAATGCATATATTAGAAAAGAAGAAAGCTCTAAAACCAATAATCTAAGCTTCCACCTCAGAAAAATAGAAAAAGAAGAGCAAATTAAATCTAAAGTAAGCTGAAGAAAATAAATAATAAAAATTAGAGCAGAAGCAGGAAAATAGATAAAATCTATGAAACAAAAATCTGGTTCTTTGAAAAGGTCAATAAAATTGAAGCCAAGTCAACCAAAAAAATATAGAAGACAAAAATTATTAATATTATAAATGAAAGAGGGATCATCACTACTGATCTGATGGACATTAAAAGGATAATAAAGAAATATTATGAACAACTCTGTCCCCACAAATTTAATAACTTAGATGAAATGGACAAATTCTTTGAAAGAAACAATCTACCAAAACATATCATCAAACAACTTAATTTAAAAATAGGCAAAGGCTGAACAGATACTTCAGTATCTGTTACCATAAAATATACCATTGTATATCTTATACCAATGGTAAATAACCATATGAAAAAATGCCCAACATCATATTTCATTAGGGAAATGCAAGTTAAACAATGATGAGCTACGACAACATTACTATTAGAATGGCTAAAATCTGAAACACTGATACCACCAAATGCTGTCAAGGAGGTGGAACAACAGAAACACTCATTCTTTGCTAACAGGAATCCAAATTATACAGCCATTTTGGAAAGCAGTTTGGCAGTTTATTACAAAGCTAAACACAGGCTTACCATATGATCCAGCAATTGAACTCTTCGGTATTTATCCAAAGGAAATGAAAACTTATGTCCACACAAAAACCTGCACACAAATGTTTATAGCAGCTTTATACATTATTGCCAGAAACTGGAAGCAAGCAAGATGACCTTCAATAGGTGAATGTAAACAAACTGGCACATCCATATAATGGAATATTATTCAGTGATAAAAAGAAATGAGCTATCAAGCTACACAACAACATGGAGGACCACATCAGTAAATACAGAAGCCAGTCTGAAAAGGTTATATATGCACGCTTCCAACTATATGGCATTATGAAAAAGGCAAAACTACAGAGACAGTGTTTGTCACGGGATGGGGTGAGGTAGAGGAAAGGAATGAATAGGTGCAGGCATTTTTAGGGCAATGATACTATTCTATACGAAACTGTAATATTAGAAACATGGCATTACACATTTGTCAAAACCCACAGAATTGTATACATAAAAGGTGAATCCTAATGTCTCCTATGGACTTTAGTTACTAATAATGGATCAATATTGGATCATCAGTTTTAACAAATGTATCATACTAATGCAAGATGTTAATACTAGGGGAAAGTGTGTGTGTGAAGAGGGATGGAGAATAACCAAAAGAACTCTGAAAAAAAAAAAATAATTTGGAGGGATAACACTGTGAGTTCAAGATTTTTTAAAAAATAAAGCTACAATAAGTCATTGTGGTATTGGCATAAGATATACAACTGCATAGAACAGAAGAGAAAGTCCAAAAGTAGGCACACACACATGAATAAATGATTTTGACAAAGATGTAAGCAACAGTGCTGGAATAATGGGATATCCATATACAAAAATATAAAAGAAATTTGATCCATTCCTCATACTGCATACAAAAATTAACTAAAAATGTACTACAGTCCTAAATGTAAAATGTAAAACTTCTAGAAGCATACATATAAATTCTTTGTAATATTAACTTAGGGAAGAATTTCTTAGATTCCATAACAAAAGTATGATCCATAAAAGACAAAATTAATAAATAGGACTTCATAAGTATCCTGTTTGTCAAAAGATACTGTTAAGAAGTGAAAAGATAAGCCACAGACTGGGAGAAAACATTTGCAAATTACCTATTTGATGAATGGCTTGTATCCAAAATATATATATAAAGAACTCTCAAAACTCAATGGGAAAGAATCCAAAAAAAAAATGTGGAAAAGACTTTGACACATCAACAAAAAAAGATATAGAAATGGCAGATAAGCACATGAAGAGATGCTCCAACATTTTTAATCACTAAGGAAATGCAAATCAAAACAACAATTAGATACTATTGCATACTTTTTAGAATGGCTAAAATTAATAAGATTGAATATATCAAGTGTTGGTAAGGATGTGAAGCAAATGAAACTCATATACTGACAGTGGGAACGTAAAATGGTATAACCACTGTAGAAAACCATTTGGCAGTTTCTTATAAAGTTATATATATATATATATAGATATATATTTATATATCTATATATATATATCATATGAATCAGTTATTCTCTTGCTAGATATTTAGCCAAAAGAAAAGAAAGCAATGACCATTCAAAGACTTGTACTTGAACGTTTATAGCAGCTTTATCTGTAATTACCATAGACTAAACACATCCCTAATGACCATGAACAGGTCAATGAAATATCATTCAATAATAAAAAGGAATAAACTACTGATACATGTGATTATGCTGAATGAAAAAAGTCATATATGATTTCATTTATGTAAAATTCTACAAATGCAAATTAACCTAAAGTGACAGAAAGCAGATCAGTGGTTTTCTGGAGGTGAGGGGAAGGGAATAGGAAAAGGAGGGATTACAAAAAGGCAAGAGGAAATTTTTAGGGGTGATGGATAGATGGATAGGTTCTTTATCTTGATTATAGTGGTGGTTTCATGGATATTTACATATGTCAAACTTACAAAATTATACACTTTAAATATGTGCATTTCATTACAAATCAGTTATATATCAGTAAAGCTTGTAAAAAAAAGAAAGCATAAAATATTTGCATAAATAAAATATTTGGTTAGGAACGGATCTTAAAGTGTTAAAAAAAATCAACTTAGGGCTTTGAATCTTTGACATGAAAACAATTTCTTGAGATCTGATGCACTTTATATTATATGCTGACATGGATAATACAATTTTCTAGGTTATTTTAAAATTAATTTTTGAAAGCCTGGCATTTCTTTCAATAGGTAGAAGTAAATTATTCAACTTCTAATATTTTAAGAATACGGTATAGTTAAAAGCACTAATTATTCTCAGGGGAAGAAAATATTTTGGGAGTTATCAACAACTATTTCCATGTACAAAGTTAATCAAATAACCAATGAGCTGAACTTAAGAATCAACAACCAACTACAAACCAGGAATTGAATGTGCACAAAGCTCCACATCATTCTCAATAACTGTCATAAGATTTCACATCTTAGCAATGACTTAGAAACCATAATATTGAAGTTTTACATCTTTTAACAAAGCTCAGAAACATGTAGCTGTTTTCTCTTAAATAAGAGAACACTGATTTCCAAGAAAAGCAACAAAATAATTCACTCTATTATACATGACAAGTAAATTAGGTTTTGCAAGACAAAAGGACTCTTATTATTGAAACCTCTCTGAGTAAATACGTATTTATACATTTAAGAGCTGTATGGGGACTTTTGGTGGAAAGAGAAAGAAAATGGGAGTGAAATTTAAAACACATTATTACCCAAACTAAAGACAGAAAAATTAGTATATTAAAATTTATAGAACTTTAAGTTATTTTGGTATTAGATTTACTGGTTTGATTAAAAAATCGAACAAAATAAATGTATTTAGAGCAAACATTTTGTTGCCTTCCTCATTGTTTAGGAATTCATACCTCGTAAGAGCTGTTCCTGTTTTACCACAAGACCCTGGTATTTTTTAAAAGTTTTTTCATAATCCTTTTTCAAGGTTTGGTTTTCAGAGTCTTCATCAAGTAAACAACTTAAGTTAAGGATCACATATATTCACTGAAGCAAATAAAACCTATAGAAAAATACTATAAAGCACTATTAAATTTTATATGCAACTTTATTCAGTTATTTTAACTAAAATGTTCTTCTCTGCATGATAATTGTGCTGTAAAAGGACTTCTCAAACCTTAGGACAAGGCTCCCCTTGGAGTCCTTGGATAAACATGTTTGGGCTTCACCAAACCTGGGATCCCCAGAAACTGTATGCAAATATTTTATACAGATACACAGGTCTATAATTATCAACAGATTATCAAATGGGTCCACGATCCAAATTGATTGCTGCCTTAGAGAGTAATTTAACTGATTCAGTTTCAGGCAGATTCCCAAAATATTCAAAAGGTATTATATCTAAAGGCTAGAGATGCCAAGAGAAATGTTCCAAAGTTAGAGGAAAACGAATTTTCAAGCTCATCTTACGCTTATGGTCTGTAATAGTCTCCTGGATACCTGCAGAAATCAAACCTTCAGTTTGATTTCAGGATCCCCAAGACTTAAAAAATGACTCCAAAATGAGTCAAAGCAGTTGACCTTGTTGAATGCTATAGGCATCAAAACACAAGGAAACTTAGGACTTAATAAAATAGTACATTTCAAGAGAAATAGCTAGAATTTTGATAGGCCATTTTTATATTTCATTATAATCCATTGATACTAAAATATACAAATTTCCTACATTTTAACATCTACAAAATTGTGATGTATCTTATAATACATTTTGTGTCAGTGTAATTGGAACCATCTTTTTCTTTCTTTGTGATTCATAAACAAAGGTGCAGCTTACAATCAATTATGTCTGAGGTTTTCAGAAACACAGTATGTCCTAAAATACTAGTTCTTGTCACCAAACAATCATAAAGTACAAATTATTTATTGCTAAAATGCCCTAGTAGTGGTCCTCTCCCCAAACCTCCAGTTTAAATCAATTTTGTATACAATGGACCATCTGGATACTTGGGACTACAGGACTGGTCTTAAGTCTACAGGGTTACTGAGTTATCCTTGTAGTCCAGTACCAACACAGATGCTAGAAACTTATAGCACACATAGAAAATTTTTAAATCTTGAAAGATCCTAATTAAGAAAATTCAAAGACTGGGGAGGAATGCATTTTTATAGTCTTGGGGATTCTAAATGACAACTGTAAAAGCCTAAAAGAATACACAGAATTAATTATATATATATATCACAGCCAAAATTAATAATGTATATTTTTTCCACTAAGGGAACGTAAGAAACATATGATACTCTGCACAATAATAATGTTTTCACTTTAAAAAAAAAATCAATAAACATTGGATCCAAAAGAAAGTTACCAGCATGGCTTGCTGATCCGCAAAATATATCAAATAAGGACAGGTATAAACAAACCAGGGCCTAAAATCTAGAGGAATTGAGTTGCAGAGACAATAAGCTAAATATCTTCAAACATGAGAATTGTAATGTTGAAGAGAATGCCCTTATTCTATATAGCTTCAGTATGCAAGACTAGAACTAAGGAAAAGAAGTTATTGGGAAGTAAACTTTGGCTCATTAAACAAAAGAACATTATAGTAAATGTACTGTCAAACCATAAACTGGGCCAAATCACTAAGCAGTGATATTGTTAAATAGTCTAACAATCATTTATCAGGGATATTGCAAATATTGCAAGATAGGTTAAAATTGATAATTCCTAAGGTCCTTTCACAGGTTATATTATTCTTTAGGCCCCTCAAATTTGTATTTATTAAGGAAAGAAGACTAAATTTAAACCCATTTCAATCAGACAGTCTAATACTCAGTATAGAAGTAGTAGTGGTGAGCCAGGCCTCAGCTAACCAAAGAATCTTAACTCACCAATTCAGTTATCCACAACCATGATTACCTGCTCCCTCTACCACATTAACTAAGCAAAGTTGTGAAAAAGCAAAAGTATATGTCAAACTATTCATTCTGATATTTTCAATCTTCCTTTTAAGCTTCAGCACACTAGATCTACTGCATGGTTTCCAAGTAAACTGATTGGTGGGGAAAAAAAAGTAACAAAACCATCCCACCCAAAGTTTATAGCAACAGGCAACAGTAAGGTGAAATTCCACTCTAAAAGGATATCAGCTTTCTTCTTTTTAGAAAGTTCTTCTTGCCAAAGCTCATGTCTTTTTAACTCATGATCAATGATATTCATACACAGAGCTCCAATTTTATAATGAGTGATAAGTCCATGAAACTGAGAAAAACTTTAAAGAAGAGATTTTAATATGTATTTAAAGGAATTGATTCTCTCAGTTGAGGAAATTTGTTTTGGGTAATCATAGTAGGAACAACGTAGAAAATAAATTTTGATATAAATATTTCAATAAATGAATATACTCACAGTGTTCTAGGAAGACTTGTAATTATAAGAGTACTTTAAATATATTTTAACCTACCTATCCTTAACTGAAATCACTTAATTACTTTTAAGAAGTTAGAATTAAATAAAACAAATTTTTGTAATTAACTACCTTACTAACTACTCATATACTATCAAAATAAATTTTCATAATATTGTTTAACAAAACTATAAATGCAACAATACTAGAAATCCATTTTATTTCTTGTATAAAACTAATGGATACCAGAGAATAAACAAACTAGTGAAGTATAATGTACAGATTATTAAAGTATAAAGTATTAGTAAAACATTAGTAATCATGTTTTGCATCTGTTTCCCAGACATATTCAATTACTTCACTCAACTATTTATTCAACAAATATTTATTTGCTAAAGCTAGCACATTTTAAAAATAGAGATCAACAATTCTCTAGGAACTGGCCAGAAACTTTTCACAGAATATATGTGTATAAATAACATATATGGACACATAATATGTATGTATGTATGCGTATAAAAACAACATTTACCGAGCACTAACTCTGGGTCAGGCTTTGCTTTAAGTGTTTTAATTCATTAATTCATTTAATCCTAAAAACTACGAAGAGAATGCTCCTATCACTATCCACACTTTATAGAGAATGAAACTGAAACAGAGAAGTTAAGTAATGTAACCAAAGTCTCACAGCAAACATATAGTAGGGCTGGTATTCCAGTCCAGTCTACTCTAGAGCTCACACTCTTAAACTCTAAAAAACATTATACTATCCTGTTTTGTATGTGTGTGTGTGTACAAGCATGGGTGTGTGCAGATCGAATGAAAGACAGAATAACAAACAGCAAGATAGAATGTGAAACAAACAAGAGTTCGGGAGCAGAGCACTGGCAGACACACAGAAAGACTGAGAAGCAGGGATTTACAGACTGAACCAATGACACAGATAGAGAGAAACACAGAAAGACTAATAATTTTATTTCATAATTTTGATACTTACCTGGAAAAGCAAAAAAAGATGTAAATTATATTTGTAGCTAACTCAACACTTTGCTTCCAGTCTTCTCTCAGGACCCTTGCTAATGCGCCAAGGGCAGTTTCTAAAGAAAAAGAAGTTTTACAAAAATTATCATTCACTTTGCCTCTGGTATAAAAGGTGATTTGGTTTTAAATGTCTAGTTATTAATAAATAACAAAGCTAAGATAAAACTAGAACCAAAAAAGTAGGTTGCTTCTTTCCAAAACAGAAAGCTATTTTTTTTTTTTTGGGGTGCATGCATCTTTTGCTCACAATATTTAAAAAAAAAAGACAAATCAATTTTATTGGGACATATTAATAAAGCCTAAATCCATCTAAAGTGTACAATCAACAGCATTTGGTGTAATCACATATTTGTACATTCATCACTTCAACCATTCTTACAGCACTTTCTTTATTCTAATAATAACAATAAACAAAAAAGAAACAAATGTCATCACTTCTCACACTATGCTTCCCTTGCTGAACATAGCTGCTATTCTTTTTCCTTCTCTCTAGTATATTTGTATTTATATTTTGTAAAAAGTCTTATATTTGCAATAACATCCATAATCGTGTTTTACATGAGGTTTTACTGTCATATACAGTCCCACGTTACAGTTTTTTTTTAAGCTATTATCATTTATTTCTAATCCATTAGCGAAAAAAAAAACACTTTATACAGTTGCACCCTTTAATTCATTTCTTTGCACAAAAAGTACAAAAGATCAGATTAAAATTGAGACAAGCATTTAAAGGAAAATTCTTTGACTTAAGAGTTCAAAAACAAACTGTAAATGGCTCATTCTACCAAAAGAATTAGTTTTTGCATAAAATATAAAGAATTTTATACTATAAACAAAGACTGTGGTATATTGATTTAAATTAAAATTCTAGCACCTGCTTGTCTTCCGATTCTTCCAAAACACAAAGCATATTTGCAAGTTAGAAATCTAATAACCTCAATGGGCAGATTATCATAGAATAAGCTTTTACCATTAAGATATCTAGATCATACTGATTCCTTCCCTTGGTCCAAAGTTGAATCCATCAATAAGTTTCCACTTAGTTTATAAAACTCTGCCGTATTAATATGAAGGGAACGCTAATGCCTAATGTTTAAACATTATCTTTTAGGAAGTACTATGACAGAGAACTTGATGGAAAATCTAAAAGGTCACCGTCTCAGTCTTACATTAATTGAGAAAATCTCAGCAACTTCTATCTTTATTGAAAAAGACCAAAACAATCCCTCAATACCTCCTACTTTATCATTATTCTATTTTCATGGCCCTTCTATGAAAAAAACATAGCTTAAATCAAACTTAGTTGCAGAAAAAATGTGGAACACTTCACGAATTTGCGTGTCTTCCTTGCGCAGGGGCCATGCTAATCTTCTCTGTATCGTTCCAATTTCCAATTTTTAACGTGTGCCAAAGTGAGCACACGTTACAGTTTTTAGCTTTCTTTCTAGTAATATACGTGACCTTAGACTTTCCCTTTCAACACTGTCATACACACACAATATAGCACTGCTAGTTACAAACACCATGATGTGCTTTCACCATTTCTATTCATTTCCAAAGATTTACAAACAACCTTTTTACCAATTCTGTACATATTAACCCTCAGCTTTCCATTCTCTATCCTCCTTATATTTTCTGGTGACCTATATTCTAATTATTAACTCCATGAATTTACACAATATATTTAGTTCATAACAGTGTGATCATACAGTTATTTGTCCTTTTGTGTCTGGCTTGCCTCACTCAATATAATGTCCTCCAGATTCATCCGTGTTGTCATATGCTTCACAACTTCATTTCTACTTACTGCTGCATAATATTCCATTGTGTGTATACACCACAATTTGTTTATCCATTCATCAGTTGATGGACACCTGGGTTGTTTCCAATTTTGGCAATCGTGAATAATGCTGCTATGAACATCAGTGTGCAGATGTCTGTTTGTGTTTCTGCTCTCAGTTCTTCTGGATATATACCTAGCAATGGTATTGTTGGGTCACATGGCAAGTCTATATTCAACTTCCTTAGGAACTGACAAACAGTCCTCCACAGAGGCTGTACCAATCTACATTCCCATTAACAGTGAATAAGCGGTCCTATCTCTGCACATCCTCTCCAACATTTACAGTTTTCTGACTTTCTAATAGTGGCCAGTCTAATAGGTGTGAAATGGTACCACATTGTAGTTTTAATTTACATTTCCCTAATCTCAGTGTATGAGTCAGCCAAAGGGGTGCTGATGCAAAGTATCAGAAGTCATTGGCTTTCATGAAGAGTATTTATTTGGTGAAGAAACTTACAGTTACAAGGCTCTAAAGAGTCTAACTCAAGGTTACTTCCTCACCAAAGTCTATTGCCACGTGTTGAAGCAAGATGGCAGGTGACCTCTGCCTGGTCTCTCCCTCCTTCTTCCCCTTAAGGCTCCATGGGCCCAGCTTCTTCTCATCTCAGCTGTAGGCTGGCATAGGGCTCATCTCTATTGCCTGGGCTTTAGCTGTTTGAGACTTCTCCTTTCTGTCACATGGCAGGACTGAAATGACCAAGTTCTCTCCTCTTCCATATCTTCTCCTGTGTGTCTTCCTGAGTAAATGTCCATTTGTATCAGCCCACCAAGGGGGCAGGGACTCAACCCTGAGTCACACCCTACTGATATGGTCAAACTAAAGCCCTAATCTTGACAGGTAATTTAATAAAGACATCTCAGCTGAATCTAGTACTATCAAAGGGTATCATGCCCAGAAGAAGAGACCAGTTTACAATTATTATCCTTATATTTTTGGGGGTTCATAAATAATCTCAAACTGCCACACTCTACCCTCTGAATCCCAAAAAAACATATTACAATATTCCAAAAAACCTTAAAGCAGTAACAATTCTAAGAACAAAATCTTATCACAATCAGTTAAAAAAAATACAGTTTGTCTTGGGGCAAAGTACCCTCTGGCTGTAGACCTGTGGAACTAACAAAACCATCTGCTAGCTTCTATATACAAAGGGATAGATATAGGATAAACATTTGCATTACCACAAGGAGAATTAGGGAGGGAAACATGAGTCACTGGTCCCCTACAGTTCCGACAACATGCAGGGCATACTCCATTAGATTTCAAAGTCTGAGTGTCATTCTTAAGATGATGGTTTCTTCTCCTTGAGGTCTCATAGGGGCCCACTCTTTCCCAGGCTTGCCCAACAGCCATTTTCTTGGTTTCACCCACTTCAAGGATCTTGGTGGCAACCGAGCTCCAGACCTCACCTTCCAGGAACATGGCCATGATGGCCACAATTACCCAATCTCTGGGGTAGAGTCTCAACCCCCTTAGTACAGTGAGGTGGCGGCAACATTCTCCCTAAACTCTGGCATACAAGCCCAACCCTCTCAGAACAGTGAACTGGTGACCTGGCCTTCCCTAATCTATAGGGAGCAGGCCCACCCTTCTCAGAGCACTAGGGTGTTGACCTCACTCTCCCCAACCCTTGAGGAATGTGATCCAACCTCTCTGTAACCTGAGCTGGCAAAAATCTCACTGAACAGCAGGTTGGAACATTCACCCTCTTCCAATGCCGGGATAAACTCACCTCTCCATGCACATGGGTGGTTTTCTTCTCTTGCCCCAAGAGATATCTTAATTCCAGACCTCAGCTTCCAAGGTTTTCCTCTGAAAGCTGTTTTCCCTTCCATCTCTCCGCTCCATGTCCCTTTTAGTCCAGGCTGATAGTAGTTTTGTTCATACAGCTCTCTCAAAAAGCTTGTTGGTTTAGCATGCAGGAAGCAGGGGTCCAAGCCATCACACAGTAAGACTTTCCACAAGTCTTTCCTGGATAATTGCATTTTCAATCCTGGCTTACAAGTTTTATGTTTAGTTAACTTGGAATGGGGTACCATCACCTGGGTCCTTGATTTCCAGAGGTGTGGAATTTCTGGAATCAGTTTCTGTTTTCTTTATGGCCAACAATTCAGTTATCAGCTTATCTCTTTCCTCTAACATTTTGCTATAAGTTGCAAGGAGAAGCCAAGCTGCATTCTCTGAGTTTACTTTGGAAAGCTTTTCAGGTAAATGTGCAGGCTCACCATTTTCAAATTCTGCCTTCCATATAACATTAGGAGTCAATTTTGCTAAGTTCTCTGCAACTTTAAAATGTGGATCATGTTTCCTCCAGTTTCTAACAATAGTGTCTTCATTTCCTTCTAAGGCCTTATCAGAAATAACTTTAGGCTTCATATTCCTACCAACAGTCTCTTCAAAGCAGTTTAGGCCTTTTCTATCAAGCATCTCACAATTCCTCCAAAAAATACCCCTTACCCATTTATAAAACCATTCCAGCATTTTTGGTAATTGCAAAAGCATGACCCCACTCCTGGTACCAAATTCTGTATTAGTCAGCCAAAGGAGTGCTGATGCAAAGTACCAGAAATCTGTTGGCTTTTATAAAGAGCATCTATTTACAGTTACAAGGCCCTAAAGAGTCCAACTCAAGGTTACTTCCTCACCAGTCTTTTGCTACATGTTGAAGCAAGATGGCAGATGACCTCTGCCTGGTCTCTCCTTCCTTCTTCCTCTTAAGGCTCCATAGGCCCAGCTTCTTCTGATTTCAGCTGTAGGCTGGCATAGGGCTCATCTCTATTGCCTGGACTTTAGCTGTTTGAGACTTCTGTCACATGGCAGGACCAAAACGACCAAGTTCTCTCCTCTTCTGTATCTTCTTCTGTGTGTCTTCTTGAGTGAGTGCCCATTTATATTAGCCTACCAAGGGGGCAGGGACTCAACTCTGAGTTACACCCTAATGACATGCTCAAATCAAAGCCCTAATCTTAACAGGTAATTTAATCAAGACATTTCAGCTGAATCTAATACAATCAAAAGGTATCACACCCAGAGGAATAGAACAGCTTACAAACATAATCCTTATCTTTTTTGAGGTCCATAAATAATCCCAAACTGCCAAAGCTAGTGATGTTGAACATTTTTTTCATGTGTTTCTTTGCCATTTGTATTTCTTCTCTGGACAATTGTCTTTTCAAGTATTTTTCCCATTTTTAATCGCGTTGTGTATTAGTCAGCCAAAGGGGTGCTGATGCAAAATACCAGAAATCTGTTGGCTTTTATAAAGGGTATTTATTTGGGGTAGAAGCTTACAGTCAAAAGGCCCTAAAGAGTCCAACTCAAGGTACCATAAGAGGTACTTTCTCATCCAAAGTCAATGGCCACATATTGAAGCAAAATGGCAGGCGACGTCTGCAAGGGTTCAGCCTTCCTTCTTTCTTCTTAAGGCTCCATGGTCCCA
>JAQZBX010085410.1:0-13138 GCA_029593785.1 Cabassous unicinctus
ACCATTGGTAGTATAAAAAGATTTCAGATTATCTGTATATATTTTACCTGAATTTCCCTGTTAGAGGATAGTTGATAAAATATTGGCATAATAGGAAAAAACTATATCTCATTTCAGCTAATGTACCAGATAATTTATGTATTTTAATGCCTTGATTTCATAATGCTAGCAAAATTTAAAACTGCAAGATGAAGTGAGAATCAGTCTTCTTAGTCAAATGTCTAGAGTTGAAAATCACTTTTGTAACATCAGCAATTTAGTTAGCCGTAATCTCAGATCAATTCTTAGTTACCATTCAGTAAAATGAGATAGTTGCAAATGAATCAAATTAACTGTTTGAAGTAGGTATTGTAGACATCATTTTGCTAAGAGAGCCTTTACTGAAGTAGTAAAATATAATTTAAGGTAAAAGGTCTTCTATGTTTGTGTCAACTCTTTGGTCATAAGATGCAGTGGAATTTTCAAGAGTTGTATAGAACTACCTAAAAGATTTTGTTTTCTTTCCACATATTTTCTGTTATTCTTTGGATGCTTTAAGGGGACAATGCCTTATACCATGTCTTATACATAGAAAAAGATCCTCATTAAGTACATGTAATGTTTGAATGATCTCAGGCCTTAAATATGATTTCACTGGGAGTCATAATTTGATTATAAAATTTAACTACCCCTTTTCTTTCTTTTTGTAGGCTTTTAAACTCTCTACAGTTATGCCCATTGATGATAATATTGTCTGTCTCATAGAATATCTGACCCATAGTAAAAATTTAGCTCTTATGATGGTGGTAATAGAAGTGATTGTTTCTGGAGTTGTCTACAGAAGAGAGAAATTATGATTTTTCAGAATTCATAACCTGTGCCGCACTCAAGTTTTAGAAGTGAACCAATTCAAATAATCTGTCTTAAAAGAATGTTTCAATTTAATTTCAGTTACTGAGTGTATTATTCAGGGTTCTCTAGGGAAATGGAAACAGAACCGACAGGAAATACCTGTAAAAATTATGAGATTTTATAAAATTGTCTCACACGACTATGGGGACACACAAGTCCACATTCCATAGGGCTGGCTGGCTGAAGTAGAGATGAAAATTGTCCCTTCTGACTGCTGAAATCATCCCTTCTTTTAGAGCCTTCAACTGATTAGATGGAGGCATTGCTGAAGGCAGTCTCCTCAGTTGATTGTAGATGTAATCAGCCATAGATGCAGTCAACTTACTGATTATTAAAGTCCATGAAATGTCCTTACAGTAACAATTAGGTAAGTGCTTGCTTGATCAAACAGCTGGGCACCATTATCTGACCAAGTTGACACAAGAACCTAACCATCACACTGAGTCCCTAATTTCTCAATTCCTTCTCTAACAAGACCTATTTTAACATGCTTCCCTACATACTACAGATATGGATTTCTGCTGTAACTCTCCATGGTTTGGCCATTCCTGGGACCTAAACCTTTTTTGGGTGTTTGATTTCTTTTTTCCTTCCCATTAATCTGTCATAGAGAGGCTCAATTTTACTTTTACTTTCATTGAGATATATAGATAACAGAAAATTTAAAAATTGGAGTGCTATATTGGTTTAAGAGTGATATAAAACTGCTTAACATTTGCATAGATTACCATCTGGAATTTTATCCAAATAAGATAAAGATATTTTATCTAATATAAGAAAAAGTCTTATCCCAAGTAAGTTTTTGAGATAACAAAAGTTTTGAGCTTCATAAGAAGTATTTCCTCAAAATCTTGTCCATAGATGCTGCTTATGTATTCTTGTATATCTTTGTTTATTTTTCATTAAAGTTCTTGGAGCTTTAGTGCCACGTAAATTTTTAGACTTTTTTCTACCATTTCTTCCTGTGAGAGCACAATATTATTCTTTATAGCAGGTACATTATGTAGATAATTGCTACATGATACAGAGGGAAATGAATATAACTTAAAAATATATTACTTTTTATTCTCTAAAATTTCTTTGAGTAGTGAAATAAAATTTATGTTCAGTTTGGTTTTTTCCCGTGTCTTGTTGTTGTAATAATTTTTTTCTTTTTCTTTTCTTTTTAATTACGTGGTAAATATTTTGATGTGTGCTTCCAGTTGTTTTCCTATATATGCATATGTATGTGTGTATTTTAAAACAAAAATGTAAACAGACTTGTTTCAAGAAAGGTTCCCTGGGGATCACACTCTGAAATGAAAACAACCTTTCAGGAAGAGATTTATTAGAGAATGCCCTTGGGATCAAGGCCTATAGAAGAGAAGAGAGACAGAGAAGAAGCAGGATTGTGCAGAGAGAGGAATTGTGCTTTGATGCAGTCTCAACAGAAGCCTCAGCAGACCCTGTGGGAGTTGTGAACATGGGATGACCTTTCAGGGTTCTACTGAATTGAAGAGAAGGAGCCTGGCTTTTATACCCATGTGTTTGTGCTTATTGGTTATTGGATACAGGCTGCCCTGGGAAGCTGCTAGGACAGTGGGGAGAAGAAATCTTTCATTCCTAAAGGGGCATCTGGCCAGTGCATCACAGCTTCTGCCATAAGATTTTACACTCAGTTGTGTAACTCTTGTCTTCCCTCCTTCTAGTTGTGGGGTTGCCCTCACCAGTTACCCATCTATTCAACAGTATGTCTTTTCTCATGATGTTTCTTAATTTTTCTACAGGGCTTCATAAACTTCAGTTATCAAATACTTCAAGAGATTCAGACACAACAAAACCTTCTGTAAATGGGCATCAGAAAACACTGTGAGATATACAGTAACATTCTGCAACCAAGAGACCGGAGATCTCCAAATTCATCACATTCCTGCCAGTAAAAGAAATGTTTTTATACTGATTTTGGTTCATATTTAGGCCTGGACCTGTCAGTGTTTTTTTGTTTTGTTTTGTTTTTGTTTTTGTTTTAATCTATTAGGAACTTGGCTTTTGCCAGTTTTTCTTGTTTTAAATTTAACTTTCTGATGGACTCTGTAGTGTCCAATTAAACACAGATTCCTTAGAGACTTACAGAACTTGAGAAGAACAGCAAATTCTTCTATAGACACATTTGCTTGCATCAGTAAATATCATCATCCATATGAAAAATTATTTTTGCCTGATATGAAAATGTTAGAAAAGGCAAACTTTGGAAACTTTCTAAAGATTCATTTAAGCATTACATATTTTATTTTAAATATAGAAACTGATATGAAAGGCATCCTTGAAACTGAGTGAAGGTTCTGCAAAAAATGCAGTTTTCAAATGTAATAAAATTGCTTATAGATGTCATTATTATTGCAATGGGTGCATTGGAACTGTAATGATTGTAAATTATGTTTTTAATTTCTCAAAAAAAACAAACACAAAAGCATTAGCTTCTGACTTAAGTTACAGAATGCTATTGGTTAGACTTTGAGTCAAGGAAAAAATACTGAGTTTTTTAAAAATCTGAGCCTTGGAGAAAGCCACAGGAGTATCTTCTGTTGTGTTGTATAGTATAATAAGCTATGGTAGGAAGTATTATGTAATCATAGTTCTATGAAAGTTTATATGTATATAATTCAATATTACCTCCCATAGTTGCCAGTGTTGAACACACTTGTAACTTAGATTTTTGCCTTATAGGCTATATGTACACATTTTTTTTGTTGTTTTTGTTTTTTTGATATTTTCTTCAAAATCACTTAATTCCCTGTGCTCTGTGTACCCTTGTGAATAATATAAATGTTCAGTGATAGAAACCACTTCTTTCCTTATATTCTTCAGACTTTGGTTACTTTTGTATATGCCAGTTTAAACATCAGACCTATAAAAAGTTACCAGTTTAACACATCAAACTCACAATGTCAGCATTCATGATGTAAGAATAGTTTTGCAGTGTAACATGATCAGATAATTAGTCAGTTATTAAATTGTAAATGATTGTTGGGATGGCTTCCCAACTTTAAGTTCATTGAATAAAAATTATGCAAAATTATATTGTACAATCCACTAGCATAGAGGACCTAAAATTTAGCGTGTAAAAACCTGTGATGGTCCTATTTTCACATAGTTTATAGTTAAGCAGTTTATATATAAATTACATATGTTCACATGTACTGTGCGTTTGGCAATAGGTATGGTCAGACCAAAGTAAAGGAACATTTTTCTCAAATTATTTAATTTAAAAGTTTTTTGGAGAAATTTATGAAAAACAGACTGTATGTATTTGACATAAAAACTTCCACTTAGAACTGAAATAATAAGAAAAACTAACCTATTTATTTGTAAGCTCCATAATATACCTCTGCCTTATTTATACTTCATTTCCTTCTGAGCTTCTTATTGTTGAAAATGCTGCTTAGTTTAAAGATGAAAGAACATTTTGCAGTTCTAAGCCACACCTAATAAACACTACCAGTCTAGTATTGAGGAATTTCTCAGCAGTGTAACTGATCTCATAACATCTACAAACCTAGAAAATTAATAAAAGTCAACTGCTTTCTAATTCACTGTTAATTATACCTATTTAAGCATTAATTGCAAGTTTCAATTTTTTTACTGAAATTTGGAATCCATACTTGGATCAGATCAAGTCAAAAGGAGAAGAGAAATAAACTCAGGAGTATACTAATATCACTTTTAACATACACCAAATTCAGGGCAATCCAAAGAAAGTGTTCCTGGGTATTTGTAAGATGTCTGAAACTTTTTGAGTAAAATGTTAAACTTCTCATTGTCTAACTCAACTTTTTTTCATTTGAAAGTTTACATCTGATGCTTTAAGCCAGGTTTGGATCAATAAGGTTAGTAAAATATGTTATACCTAAAACTGTTATAGGATGTAATTTTCATTGCTTTTGAAACAGAGGATGAAGCATAACATGGAAGGATAATTTTGAACATTGGTCCTTATCTGCCTTTTATGGAAACAAATACAGATTTTTAAATATTCAACCTGTGCATAATCATAATAACTTTAGTTTCTAAAAACAGTTAATATATTCCTGATCCCATACACACAAAAATCTTCTTCTTGATGCAGATGCTGCTATTGGACATGTGCTGGAGACTGGTTTGTATAAAACCTGTATCAGAAATGTATAGCAAAATACTAAGCCAAATATTTTGAGTACTGATAAAGATAGTTGGTCTTAAGGTCTTTCTTTATTGCAGTTGTACTCTAATGAAAGAGAAGGTGGATAGACCCTGGAAGACAAAGATCCAAATGTTAATATTTAAATCAATTCTGAAACTACAATTTCATTTCTAATTGGATGGGTGTATATACGTGACTGCATTAAATCAAGTGGGTCCTTTTATTCTTTTTCATCTGTAGTATCTATTTTCAAAGGGCATTAGGCCCTGTATTTACAAAGTTTCTTGAGGAAACTTATCAGATTCATATCATTAATTGGTATTGCAATAATTAATTATTTTTGAATTGTAAGTTTCACAGATTATAACATTTTGTATTGATTTTTACTGATTTTCCAAGCTATTGCTTAAATTTAATATTCATTAGCTTAATGTGCATTCTATATAAAAAGGACATTTAAATATGAGACTTCATGTAAAAATTCTATACACATACACAGTAAAATGTTAGCTCCTTAACTTTCTACACTAAGGAATTTATTTAAAGTGGATAAAGATAAAACCTGAATTCTTCGACTCTGTGATGCATTAAAAGTATACATACAACCAAACTTAGGGTCAACATGACCCTCATTTTGCTGTGACCACACTAGATCTTCTCTATAGCTTCAATAACAACTCAGTCTAATTATGACTGACAACATAGGATTAAATCATTTGAAAGCCCCTATGTGGATCTCTCTGCACAGTTTTTTTTTCCTTATAATAAACTTTATTTTTTTTTTAAAGTTTTAGATTACAGAAAAGTTAAATCCAAAGTATAGGAGATACCCATATACCCCACCCTCTCCCCCTCTGTGAACCCTTGTGAATAATATGTCTCCCCCTCTCACATTTTCCCCTATTAATAACATCTTACATTAGTGTGGTACATTTGTAATAATTGATGAACAAATATTGAAGCATTGCCGCCAGCCAAGGTCTATAGTTTACATTATGGTTTACACTTTGCACTGTACAATTTTATAGGTTTTGACAAAATGTATAATGGCCTGTATTCATCATTGCAATATACAGAACAATTCCAATGCCCAAAAAATGCCCCATGTTCCACCTATTCTTCCCTCCCCCTCTTCTCTGAACCTCTGGTAATCACTATCTTTATATCAGTGTTGCAAGTTCTTCCCTTACAACAATAATAAGTCTACTTTGGTCCATGGTTGCATTCTTCCTTATGTTTGTGCATTCCTCAATCTTGAGGGTTTGGAGATAGTGATACCCATGCTACTTCAGATTGAGAGGGATATTTGACCTTATGGGGCAGATGAAAGGAACTGTTTTGCTTGCAGTTGTAGGTACTCTGTTTTTTTGGCATGGGGGTTGTCCATCATCATCATTTTATTACTTGTCCTGGGTGAGTCCGATGAATTGGAGGGTAGGTGTTGGCTGCAAGTCTGCTGAGATTCAGGGCTCAACTGGGACAAACAGGCTGAAGATTTAATTCTCTGGGACATATATTTAATGGGTATAGTACTAATTATAGGTTCAACTAAAAAAAGTAGAAGAATCATGTGTAGGGAAATTATAAATGAATCTAACTGTTTCATTGGGGAAATAGGTTATCACATAATCCAAGGTAAGGCCCACTAATTGGGTGCTGATTTCATGGGGTTGTGTGACTTGCCTATAGTTTCTAGATGTCTCTAGAGCCCTCAAGAGCACCCCTGTTTGAGGCTTTGTTTACTGTGGAGTGAGATCCACCTGAAATGTGCATAAGCATAACCTTTGGAATTACTTCCCAACTCACTTTGAAATCTCTTAGCATAAAAACTCTTTTTTATTTAATGTTTTCACCTTTTGGTCAAGGTCTTTTTCCAGATGCATCACTGGTTGGTGCTTGGTTATTAATCCCTTGGTGCCAGGGAGGCTCATCCCCAGGAGTCGTGTCCCACGCTGGGGTCGGGGGGAGGGAAGAAGTTTACTTTATTTGCAAACTTGGCTTAGAGAGAGGCCACATATGAAATACAAGGTAGTTTTCAGGAAGTAACTCTTAGTTAATTATTATTAAGTCTTAATTATTAGGCTAAATTTCAATTTTATAAGAATAAGGTTCATAAGTACAAGAATTAATATTGAGGACTTGGTGTATTGGTCTGTTTTCTTTTCTTAGGCACTCACTGCCTATATACTCTATAGATTCTTCCCACTCCATTTGAGAATGTAGCAGGACTCCCCAGGATGGGAATTTAATATTTTGTTGGTTATTGTGTAGGTCTCTACCCACTGAGATAACCCCCTAGGATCACATGAACACATTCAGATTCCATGTCCCAGGTGCACCCTTCCCCACACATCCCCTCACCACTCCCACAATGCACCAGTGATCCTCCCCTGCCATAGTTGCAAAAAGAGCATCCCCACAATTGCATTCTCAGGCACAATCCTCAACCTCTCCAGAGTTCACCTGTTCCTCTAGCCCACCATCACTCCCATTCACTGCCACACCACCCCCATCCATCTTATCATAGATTCTGCCCAGATTGAGCATCAGCTCAGCACTCTCTACTTCCTATCTTCTAGTAACCCATCTTCCAGACTCTGCCTCTGTGTGTCTGCTCAGTAGCCTCCTTAGTTCATATCAGATGTGAGATCATGCAATAATTGTCCTTTAGTGACTGGCTTACTTCACTCAATATTAAGGTCTGCAAGATTCATCCATCTTGTTGCATGTTTCAATACTTTATTCCTTCTTACAGCTGAATAATATTCCATTTATATGTATATACCACATTTTGTCTAAATATTCATCCATTGATGGGCATCTGAGTTGCTTCCAACTTTTGGCAATTGTGAATAATGCCATGATGAACATTGATGTAGCATAGCTTTTTTTCTCTCTTTCATTTTTTTTTTATTAGATGCATTGTGAGCTTACATAACAATCATACATAATGTACAGAATTCCCATATATCACCCCTCCACCAACACCTTACATTGTGGTGTAACATTTATTACAGATTATGAAAGAACATGATCAGACTATTATCACTCATTATGGTTCATAATGTACACTTGATGTATTTTTCCATACACCCCTTATTATTAACAGCTATGTATTAGTATTGTATGTTTGTTGTTCATGAGAGAACACTCTCATATTTATACTGTAGCACAGTTTTTAATGCACAAAGGTGGAATTATTCTTACAAGAGTCTTTTTAAAAATGTGAGTATACATGCAACATTGACTTTTAAAGTTTTTAAATACTGGTGCAATATTACATTAAAAATAATGTTTGGATATACTGGTAAATTATTGTTTACAGATTATATTGTGAAACTGTCCTTTGGTCTTGTTTGTTTCTAAGAGCTACTTTTAGTGTGACTTTTTAAATGTCTTAGAAATTAAAGTTTTACAAAAACTATTTCAAATCCTGAATTAAAAGCCCTAAAATATATTTTCTTTTTAAATTTTAAATACCATCAGGGCTAAAACGTAAGAGTATGAGACATTTCCATTTCAATTTTACAAAGGACAATAATTATACTGTATGTTTTCTCTCTATTTTTCTTCTGCAGTTCCTGGTAGATCAATTTCTAGCAATCTAAAATATAACATCAGTAATTGAAAAGCATGCATTTTATCTTATTAATCCTTTGAGTTACTTAGATGTGTGATTTCTCTAATTTATTCCATAGAAGGATGGAGCAACACCTAATTGTGGTGTGAGCAGCTTAATCCAGGGTTCTTGGGAGAGTAAATGCCATTAGCATCTTGTTAACTTCTCTGACAGACATAAATCTTTACAACAGTGGTTTCAAGCTTTTTGACCACAGTTAAGAAAGACATTTTTCCTTGTACCTCAGTAAACAAACTCTTGTATAAATATAAAACCAAAATTTAACAATACCTACTTTTACTGTGTGTGATGGATGCTCGTATTTTCTATTCCATTTTATTATTTTTTTAAATGCTCTACACAAACCACTAAATAATTTCCTGACCCACTAATGGATGGTAAACTTTAGTTATGAAAAACATGACTTTAGAATCTGATTTGAGAAAACTAATACAAAGTTGTTGTTGTTGTTGTTTGGCTTTTGAATGTTGTTCAGGTAAAATTCGTTATTACAAATACTGAAACAAAGGTGTTGTGTATGCAAATTAACTACTGCACTAAAAGTGATGTAATTGGAATCAATAGAAATAGCCAAAACTCAAAAAATGGATTATAAAATTTTAAAACTAAGTGATTGATCCATATGTCCTGAAGGTTCATTACTAAAGTGATGAACAGCTAACTTCAAGAAAAATTACTTAATTTCCAATTCTGTGTAATTAAATTAGCTAATTTTTTCAGGTTCAAATATCAAATAGGAAATTCAGGGAAAAAAAACTTATTCTCTGATACTGTACTCTTAACTATACTCTTGATATTATACTCTTAATTCTAAAGAAATCAAGATCACAAGCATAGGCTCTTTAAAAAAAAAGGTCAGCACCCTGATGTTATGCATAATTGCTGAGGACCAAAAGTGATACAACATAATCTTTTAGTCTCTGAATGTAAGAAGACTTAGATTCAAACTTGGGTTGTGAATCTGAGGAATAACATCTTATTAGTTAACTAAAAATATCTTTTGAATGTTTTAAACATTCAAAAGATATTCTTACAGGGGAGCAGATGTGGCTCAAGCATTTGGGCGCCTGCCTCCCACATGGGAGGTCCGGGGTTTGGTTTATTTTTAAACTTGTTCAGAATTTTCAAACAGACAATGGAACATTCATTGCAAAATCAAGTATTTGAACACCGTCTCTCTTCTCAATTCCCTCAATACTGATAGGGAGTTGAAAAGCGTGTCATGGTCCCATTTTTTAATATTTTTAGGCCTTATTATAAGCTCAGTTTTTGCAAGCAAACTTTAAAAAATGGCAGCTAAGAATTTAATTATGTAATAATGCAGCTAACATAGATACCTAAGATGTGATTCTAAATTGAGACCAATTTTCTGTATTTAGCTTGCAAAAAAAAAGCTAACTGCTTTAAAACAGTATAATAATAGCAGTAAGCACTTACATAGTGCCTGACGTTGTTTTAAGCACTTTGTGTGTGTTTAGATTAATATAAAGACTTATTTAATCCTCACAACAACTCTATGGAGTAGGTACTATTATATCCCCATTTTGCATGTGAGAAAACTGAAGCACAGAGAGGTTAAACAACACACTTGAGGACCCACAGGACTCAGGATTCAAACCCAAGGTGTCTGGTTTCAGAATCCTCGCTCTTAACCACTTAACAAATAATGCTGCTCAGATAAATTTTATTTATCATTTATAACCTATGAGAAGAAACTACCTATATTCAGATAGAGGCCTCTCTCTGACTAGATGACAGGACCATATCTAAGAACTGAAAATCTTTAGTTCCTTTAAGAACTATTGAGTTTTTTTAAGTATTTTTTTTTTTGTTATTAAAGAAGCTTTAGATTACATAAATGTTGCATAAAAAATACAGGGGATTCCCATATGCCCCACCCCTCCTCCACCACACTTTCCCACATTAACAACATCCTTCATTAGTGTGGTACATTTGTTACGATTGATGAACACATATTGAAGCATTGCTACCAACCATGGAATATAATTTATGTTATAGTTTACACTCTGATCCGCACACTTATAGGTTTTGAAAAAATGTATAATGACCTGTATCTGTCATTGCAGTGTCATGTAGGACAATTCCAATGTCCCAAAAATGCCATGTTACACCTATTGTTCCCTTTTCCTCCCCTCAGAACCTCTGGTGGCCACTGTGTTTATATCAATGATACAAGTTTTTCCATTGCTAAAAGAATAATATGTCTATAATAGAATAATAATAAGTCTACTTCAGTCCATTGTTCATTCCCCAATCTTGAGGATTTGGGGATGGTGATGCCCACTCTGTTTCTGCTTGAGAGGGGACTTAGATCCCATGGGGCAGATGGATAGAACGGTCTTGCTTGCAGTTGCAGATACTCTCTGTTCTTTGGGATGGGCGTTGTCCATCATCATCTCATTGTTAGTTGTCCTGGGTGAGTCCAATGAACTGGAGAGAAGGTGTTGCAACTCTACAGAGATTCAGGGCTCAACCAGCACATGAACAGACCAAAGATTTAATTCTCAGACAAATATTTAACTGGTGCTATTTATAGGGTCAAATAAAATGGCAGAAGAGCCATGTGTAGGGAAATTATGAATGAGTCTCTGTTACACTGGGGCACATAAATTCCAACGTAAGTCCCACCAAAACGGTGCCAAATTTCTGAGCCTGTCTGCCCTGCTTATAGTGTCTAGATGTCTCTAGAGCCCCCAGGAGCCCCACTGTTTTGAGGCACTGTTTACTGTGGCAGTCAATGAGATCCTGCTGAGATGTGCATAAGCATAACCTCTGGAATGACCTCCTGTCACTTTGAAATCTCTTAGCCATGAAAATTCATTTGTATTTACCATTTCCCCATTTTGGTCAAGGTCTTTTTCCAGATGCATTGCTATTTGGTGCTTGGTAATAATCCCTCGGTGCTATGGAGGTTCATTCCCGGGAATCATGTCCCATGCTGGGGGGAAGGTAGTATGTTTGTATGGTGAGTTTGGCTTAGAGAGAGGTCACATTTGAACAACAAGGAGGCTTTCAGGAGGTAACTCTTAGGTAGTATATAATACTAGGTTAAGTTTCAATTTCACAAGAAAAGGTTCGTTAGTTCAATTATCAATATCAAGGGCCTGGCATAATGCACTAGGCACTGTTCTTGTACTCAGGGGATTCTTGCCATTCTGTTAGAGAATGTAGCAGGACTCCCCCCAAGGTAGGGATTTCAATATTCTTTTGGTTATTGTGTGTGTCTCCTATACAACGCCCCATGATACAATGCCCCATGAAAGCTTGAACGTATTCATATGCCTTAGAGGCATGCCCCAGGTGCACCCCTCCCAGTGATCCTAATCCCCCGTCACCAACACCCTGCCCCAGTGATCCTCCCCTGCCACAGTTGTGACCATTCTGTGATCCGAAACCTCTCCAAAAATGAAGCCCAAAAAATAATCAAATAATTTTTAAAATAGCGTAAAATAGAAAAATAAAAAATAGAAAAATTTTGAAATAAAAATTTCTATACATTGTGTCATTCATCACTGTAAGATCTGTTATCTTGTATGTGCAGGGACAATTTCTTCTGTATGTTCCCCCAGTGTCTTTTTTTTTTTTCATTTTATCTTTAAAGAAGCTTTAGGTTAGATGGAACGTAGGGCATTTTTAGGCCATTAGAATTGTTCTGCATGATCTTGCAATAACAGATACAGGCCATTTTAAATTTTGTCAAAACCTATAAAAGTGTACCGTGCAAAATGTAAATCATAACGTAAACCATTGACCAAGCTTAGTAGCAATGCTTCAGTATTTGTACATCAATTATAGCAAATGTATCATCCACATGTAAAATGTTATTAGTAGGGAAGAGTGGAAAAGGGGGAGGGCATTGGGTATAAGAAATATTTTTTTAAGGGACTGAAAGATCTAAAAAGTATTTTTAAATTATCTATATGAAGTGGTGCCTGATGACAATTAACCAACCAACTACAGAATACTTATGAGATATTTGGGCTTTAAGAACTTTGCTTGATTACTTTGAAATGAAGAAAAAAGATTTTGGAAAAATTCTTAAGAAAATAGTCTGCCCTGCCTGTCACAGCTGTTAGTCTTATAAATTTCCACTGGTTTAAAGTTCTCTGGGAGAGGCTTTGACATAGTAACCTAAAGCCATTCTTGCTTAATAGTTAAAGAGTACAGGCTTTGGAACTGGTCAGACCTAGGTTTGAATCCTAGCTCTATTACCTAGCTAGTGTGTGATCTTAATCAAGTGGCTCACATTTCGTAAGCTTCAGTTTCCCATTATTTCTTCATTCAATTTCCTCATATTTGAAATAGGGGCAATAGTACCTTGGCTTGTGGTAAAGGATTAGAAGATAGTAGCCATAATTATCTGCACCAAACTTATAAAAGGAGAAAGAAAATATATAGTATATTGGAAGATTGGTGGGAGATATATA
>JAQZBX010085411.1:0-13133 GCA_029593785.1 Cabassous unicinctus
CTTTTTCAATATGTCTTTGACTATTCATGCCTCTTCCCCTTTCAAATAAATTTCATAGTTAATTTTTCCAATTCAGTAAAAAATGCTGTGTTGATTTTTATTGGAATTGGATTAAATATGTAGATTAGTTTGAGTAGGATGGACATCCTAAAGATGTTTAGTCTTCCTATCCATGAAAAGGGGATATTCTTCAAAATATTTGTCTTCTTTGATTTCCTTTAACAATGCTGTGTAGTTTTCTGTGTATAAATCATTGACATCTTTAGTTAAATTTATTCTTGATATATGATTCTTTTAGGTACTATTGTAAATGGTATTTTTTTATTTCCTCCTTAGATAGCTCATTATTGGTGTACAGAAATGCTACTAATATTTCACTTTGATCATATAACCTGCAACTTTACTGAACTCACTTATAAGTTCTAGAGGCTTTGTAGTAGATTTCTCAGAGTTTCTATGTACAGGATCATGTCATCTGCAAATACTGAAATTTTTACTTCTTCCTCTCCAATGTGGATGACTTTTATATCTTTTTCTTGCCTCAGTGCTTGAGAAAGTACTTCTAACACAATGTTAAATAAGAGTGGTTACAGTGGGCATCCTTGTCTTTTTCCCTATCTTAGACGAAAAGCTTTTAGGATTTCACATTTAAATATGATGTTAGTTTTGGGTTTTCATATATACCCTTTATCATGTACAGAAAGTTTTCTTCTATTCCTATATTTTGCAGTATTTTTATCAGGAAAAGTTGCTCTATTTTGTTGATTGTTTTTTCTGCATCTATAGAGATGATCATGTGATTTTTTTCTTTCAATCTGTTTATGTGTTGCCTTACATTGATTGATTTTCTTAAGTTGATCTATCTTTACATACCCAGGATAAAACACACTTGGTCATGGTGTACAGTTCTTTACATGTGCTGTAGAATATGATTAAGAAATATTTTGTTGAATATTTTAGCATCTGGGTTCATTGGAGACATTGGTCTGTAATTTTCCTTTCTTGTGGAATCTTTGGCTTTAGTATTAAGGTAATTTTGGCATCATAGAATGAGTTAGGCAATGTTCCTTTTACTTCTATTTTGTGGAAGAGCTTAAGCAAGATTAGTGTTAGTTCTTTCCAGAATGTTTGGTAGAATTCACCTGTGAAGCCGCCTGGTCCTGGGCTCTTCTTAGTTGGGAGGTTTTTGGTGAGTGTGTCTATTTCTTTACTTGCAATTGTTCTTTTGAGTTAATCAAATTCTTCTTTCATCAATATTGGCTGCTTGTGACTTTCTAGGAATTTGGTCCTTTCCTCTAAGTTATCTTGCCTGTTGGATATTTTTCAAAGTATCCTCTAATGATACTCTTTATTTCTGTGGGGTCAGTGATGATATCCTCTTCCTCATTTCTTATTTGATGTATTTGAATCTTTTCTATTTTTTCCTTGATTGTCTTGCTAAAGATTTATTAATTTTATTGATCTTCTCAAAGGAGCAGAATATGATTTTGTTTACTTTTTCTAGTGCTTTCTTATTTTCTATTTCACTTCATTCTGCTCTAATATTTGACATTTCCTTATTAATACTCTCTTTGGGTATAGTTTGTTGTTGTTTTCCTAATTCTTCCAAGTGTGCATTTAGGTCTTTGATTTTAGCTCTTTCTCTTTTTCTGATACATGCATTTATGGCTATGAATTTCTCTCTCATTACAGCTTTTGCTGCATCCCATAGGATTTGACATGCTGTGCTATCATTTTCATTCATTTCAAGGTAGTTACAGATTTCTTTTCAGATTTCTTCCTTGACCCACAGTTTGTCTAAGAGTGTTTGGCTTAGCTTCAATATCTTTGTACCTACTATGGTTCTCTGGCCCTTACTGATTTCCAGCTTCATTCCATTGTGGTCAGAAAAATTTTATTGTATATTTTCAAATTTTCTGAAATCATTGGGTATTTTTCTGTGGCCTAACATTTGGTCTATCTTGGAAAATGTGCACTAGAGAAGATGTATATCCCACTGTATTTCGGTGTAGTGTTGTGTATATGTACATTAGGTCCAGATCTTCTAATGTATTTTCAAAGTCTTTGTTTCTATATTAATTTTTTGTTGAGATGTTGTGTCTAATGGTGATAATGGTGTATTAAAGTACCCCACTATAATTGTAGAGGCAAATATTTCTCTACTTCTCTTTTCCAAAGATTGCCTCATGTATTTTGAGACAACTTGGTTATGTGCATAAATATTTATGGTTGTTCTTCTTAAAAGATTACCCCTTTTATTAACATATAGTGTCCATCTTTCTATCTTACAATGGTTTTGCATTTAAAGTCTATCTTGTCCAATATTTTTATACCTACTCCTTCCATTTTTGGTTATTGTTTGCTTATAAGATTGTTTTCCAGCCCTTCATTTTCTATTTCCTTGTGTCCCCATTTCTAAGGTGGGTTTCTTGTAGAAAATATATAGATGGGTTATATTTCCTTATCCTTTCTGCCAATCTGTGTTACTTGACTGGTGACTTTAATCCATTAACATTCAGTGTTATTCTACTCAAGGAATTACTTACATTAACCATATTTTCCTTGGGTTTATGTATGTCATTTGTTGTTTTTATTTCTCTTTTGTCTTTTTAGTTGTTCTTACACTCTCCACCCACTCTCTCTCTCCTGTTTTTTACTTTCAACCTGTCAAAATCCTTTAGTATTTCTTGAAGGGCTGGTTTCTTATTGGTATACTCTCTTAATTTCTGTTTATCTGTGAATATTTTGTACTCTCCACCATTTTTAATGCCAGCTTTGCTGGATAGGGAGGACTTGGCTGGAAGCTTTTTACTTTTGGTACCTTTACTAAGTCATACCACTGCCTTCTTGCATCCATGGTTTCAGATAAGAAATGAGCACATTCTTATTGAGCTTCCCTTGTATGTGATGATTCTCTTTTCTCTTGCTGCTTTCAGTATTTTTTCTTTGTCTTGAGCAATGGATAGTTTGAAGAATATATGTCTTAGAGTGGGCCTATTGGGATTTACATTGTTTGGAGTGTACTGCACATCCTGGACATGTACATCCATCATGCTCAATAAGGTTGGGAAGTTTTTAGCCATTATTTCCACCAATACTCCTTCTGTCCCCTTTCCCTTCTCTTCTCCCTCTGGGATGCCTGTAATGTGGATGTTTCTTTGTTTTGTGTTGTCATTCAAATCCTTAAGTCCCTGCTGAATTTTTTTCTATCTTTTTATCTATCTGTTCCATTATCTGTTTAATTTCAGATGTACTGTCTTCCACATCACTCATTCTTTCCTCAGCCTGTTCAAATCTGCTGTTATGTGCTTCCAGTGTATTTTTTATTTCTTGGCTTGTGCCATTCATCACCATCATATCTGTTATATTTTTTATGTATATTTACAATTTCTTCAGTATATTCTCCCAGTGTTTTCTTAATATGCTTGATGTCTTCCTTCACTTCATTAAGTTGGTCTTTGATATTTGTTTGGAGGTTTTTGATTAGTTTTTCAATGTTCTACATCTTTTCCTGCTTTTTAGTTTGTTCATTGGACTGGGCCATATCTTCCTCTTTTTTTGTATGGTTTGGAATTTTTTGTTACTGTCTGGTCATTTTTTTACCTTAATGGGTTTAGTCTATTGAGTAGCATCTCTCTCTACTGGGGTTTTATTTAGTTGCTTTTTTTGTGTGTGTGTATTTTGTTTTCTCTTTGACACTTTGTTCCTCTTATTCTATTTCCTTGCTGTTGCATATATTCCCTTGAAGGAAAAAGATTAGGGCTGTAGAAAGCAAAAGAGATAAGAAAAGAAAAAAGATAATAGTAATAAGAATGGTAAAATTTATGAGAAGTACCATATGTGACCTTGGAAAATGAATATTTATCTCATGTAAGCAGTGTAGAATAATAGGTATAACAGAGTGGAACACCAACAATGAGATAAGGAACCATGTAGAGAAAAATATATACAATGAATTAAAAAGCCAGAATGATAAGAAGAGAGGAAAGAGAAAAGACAAAAAGACAAAAGTTAATAAAAGAAAGAAAATAGAATAGACAAGGTAGAAATAAAAACCATAAAAATTTAGGACTAATCAAAGAGAGAGGGAATGTAAGAACAACAACTGGAAGGAGAAGATAGCCAGATGAAAGTAGAAAAAGAAATAGCATTCAAAGACAAAATTAGTATACATAGAAAAAGGGACATCATGGAAGAAGAAACACAGCAAACAAGAAAGAAGTCAGGGGCACAAAATCAAGAAAAAATAGAGAAAAAAGGGGAGAAGAAAGAGGAAAGAAAAGTAAAAACACAAATAAACAAACACCCAAGCAAGCAGTCAAACACAAACTAAGGAAAAACAGCCTTCCATCTTAGGCCCCTGAGGAGCTTCTCAGGCTTCCGGTGTTCATCAATGAATTACCCTGAAGCCTGCCCTCTGCAGGTTTTGAAGCAGGTTTTAGTGAGTAAACTTAATTTAAAAAAAAAATATTCTTTTTTTGTGGAAAAATAAGAAACCCACGAGAAGCTAATACAAAAATAATATCTATATTCTCCCTGTCCTAAAGTACCAGCAGGATGTTTGATATCCTGGTGGATCACTGCTCTAAGAGGAGCCTGGAATTGAACTAGGGACCTTGTATATTGAAGATGGAATATCCCTCACTAAGCTAACCTTTCTTGATGGGCCTGTTAGCTCTTCTGAAATCTATTCATTCTCTTTCCCTTGGACAATTTGACTCTTTGTGGCTGGGTAGATTCCTGCTGATTAGGAGTTTGTCTGTCTCTTCCCTCTTTCTATTCTTATTACTTTCTCTCCCAGAGTGGCAGGTTGCAATAGCCTGTATGACCCTAAATTGGCTTTTGGAAGCTTATTAAGTACTCCTCTCCACTCCTTGCCTGAACAGTCTCACTCTTGGAGAGTGCTCCCTCCTGCTGGGTGGCTGGCAGGAGTTGAGGTTTGCCACAGCTTCCTGCCCCAAGGGTGGGGTTAATTATCTGCAGTTTCCAACCATGGAGTGAGAAACTCATGGTTTTACCTTCAACAGCCTATCCCTCCTGTCCAGCTCCCTCCAGATTGATGCCCTGAAGCCTCCCACTCTGTGGGTTCCCAAAACAGCCCACTCAGGCAGGATCTTATGCCAACTGAGCCATCCATTGTGAAAGAGTTGGTGAACACCCTTTTAAACCAATGCCATCTTGCTGCTTCTCCTCTCAACTTTAAAGAATTAAAAAATTTAAGCATATTTGTCTTAAGATGGTGAAAGTATATGTAATTAACTTTTTTCTCCTTCTCTATGCATTACAAACTTTCCACAATGGACATATTCTACATTTTTCTTTTTTTAAATGTCAAAACTTGTATCTTTTAACAACTCATCTTCCAGCATCAACCTCCATGAGTCAGCTCACTATCATTAGTTCATATCAGTGAGATCATGCAATACTTTTGTTTTGTCTCTGGCTTATTTTGTGGTGAGATTCTTCTGTATAATAACTGCAATAATGGGCACCTGAAATTACTCTTTTGTCAAGTCCTATGGATCTGTACAGCACAAACTGTAAGCCATAATGTAAACTATAGACTTTGGTTAATAGCAATGCTTCAATATTGGTTCATCAACATTAACAAATGTACCATTTTAATTTAAAAGCTCAATAATTGGTGTAGCTGTGTGTTTGGGGGATTATATGAGAATTTCCTATATTTTTGGTATAATTTTTAAGTAAACTTAAAATTAAATGTCCTCTAAAATAAAAGTAAAAGTAAATTTTCAAAACTAATTCATGAAATGCAGAAACAATTTGCAAAGACTGGGAAAGGTGTTTTGTTGTTTGTTTGTTTGTTTTATGTTGATTTGACTTGTTAGCTCCAGGCACTCAAGGGAATCTCTGCTATATCATTGCAGATTTACAAACTTAAGGAACAGATATTTCAGAGACTGTCCCAGAGTTCACAAGTGAGGCAAGTGAGCCTGAGATCCTCCTCCTCAGGCAAAGTTCAGCCTATCAGCAAAGAAACATAGCTCAGGAACACCATATCCCACATTTCCTTTTTTTAAATATCTGTCACAACAGTTCAGCACCTTCCCTAGAGGTGATAGCTCAGGAAGAACTTCCAGGTTCCTGACATATGGTCAGCCACTGACTCCATGTGTCTTCTGCAACCAGTGAGATGTGGGTGGTTTCTCATGTCCATCAGGTAATCCAACTTCTCATGGTCAGCCTGCTGTGGATTTAGATTATGTACAGCCTTAAAATGCCCTGCCCATGATGGAGAAAACAAAATGAGGCTCCTGGATGAAGCACCCGGGGCCATGCCAGGTTGTCTCCTCTTTTTGTTCTTTATAAATGATGTCATGGGATGCAACATGATGGTGGTGAGCTAAGCTAGAGAACTAATAATGATGAATAGCCTGGGAGAGGAAGGATATATATACACACCCTCATTTTGGTATAAAAAAAAATGGGGCTTTAAATTTTTAATTCATATAAAATCATTCTACCATACAATAATTTGTCCTAATGTTGACTAAACAATAATGCAAATTCAACATTATTATTGTTTTATTTTTTTTATTATATTTTGCCTGGGCACAGCGAGGACAGACAATTAGATGCTGAGGATTAATTGCAGTGTCACAGTGTAAGTTGAATGTAAGTTTTTCATACTTCCAGTCTAAATAGAAGAACAAAATGGAGAAAACTACTTTATATGTGCATGAATAAATATCTTATAATATAGAATAGCATTGCAAATATATTTTCTTTGTTTGAAACTTGGAACAGGTGTAATGCAGAATCCCTAGGGTTTCAATGCTTTAAGCAAGAAGGGGAAACCATATACTATTACAGGAATATTTGGTTTCCACAAATATCCCTTGAAACTGATTCTCTGCTCTAGGTGGGCCATTAGTGCCCACTGCAGCGCACCCCCACCTGCATGGGAATGTTTTGTCTTGGCTCACATTGACTTCCCCTCACTGTGTCTCCTGCACAGTAATGCACAGCTGTTTCGTCAACAGTCACAGAGGTCAGCTGCACAGAGGACTGGGTTTTGGATGTGTCTCTTGAGGTAGAGAGTTGATTATTGAGGGATGGATTCATAGCATATTCTTGACAATCATTGCAGCCCAGACCCTGGGGGCTGATGGATCTAATTCCACCAGTAACCAATGATTTTGATGGCAAATCCAGAGACAGAACAGGTGAGAAAAAGGGTCTTGGAGGGCTTCACCAGTCCTGAGCCTGACTCTCGCAGCTGCATCTGGGGTAGGACACCTGAGGAAAAGGGGAAAAAGTGTTTCATGTGCTCAGAGGCAGCATCCCCATTACCTTCCTGTCTGAATGTTGAGACACTTACATCTGGGAACTGCCATCAGAAAGAGGAAGAACCACAAGGGTTTCATGTTCCTTTGTAGGAGGACCATTACTGTCAGACAATATTTTCTGGGTTGAGGAGGATCCTGAATTTAAGTCAATGTGTGCTGTGCTTTCATGAGTTGACCAAAGTGGTGATTACTATGTGAAAGTTACACTTGTCAAAGGGCCAGGGGAGGTCCCCGTCTCTGGGGCTTCTATGGGAGGAGGATGCTGGTGGTTCCCTAGGAGAACACAGTCCACCTCTTGGGTACAACTTCACTAAGTAAGGGGATTTTTATACCCAGGCAATGAAAACTTCTTGAAGGAGCTGGTAAGTGAGGTGGATGCACCCAAGCAACAAGGATGTCTTTTGAAATATTGTCAGTGTGCCTCTACTCTAATAGATATACACAATTATCAAATACCCAATACAAATACATGGCTGGTAATCTGCTCAATAAATCTTCTGAACCATTTATTTCCTCTGTTAGCTGATTTTATTGGATATTCTAAAGTTTGAAGCAGCAGCTAAATGTATCTACTACATTGAATTCAGACAAAAGTTTTCCAATCCAATATATATGCCACAATTCAGAATGACTTTCTTCAACTTATTTAATGTGTATGAATATTTCTTCTTTGGATAGGATTTTTATAAAATGTATACTTAGTAATTATTGTAGAATTGAATTTGCTCATCAATCTCTCAAGCACTTTGTTTTTATCAGTCCTAGCAGTTTCCTAAACATGCTTATTCCATGTACTTAACTGAGTCTGCAAGCACACTTGCACCTCAGGACTCTTTCCTTACTAAAACTTTCAGGAACAAAAACCCTTCAGTGGGATTGTGGGAACATGGTTGATGGGTTAGTCATATAAATCTTAGCTCTCAATAAAACAACAAAGAAAAAGCCAGAGGTTGCTGTGGGGACTTTCGTTGTGGCAAAGCAAAACAGGACACTGCTTACAAACTCCAGGAAGAGTCAGGGTTGGAGACACAAAGAAGCCAAACTAGTAATCATAACACAGACAATAGAAATGAAATAGAAAAAGAAGAAAAAAGTGTCAAAGATAAAACTTAACACACACAAAAACAGTAATTAAATAAAACCCAAGAGTAAAGAGAGAAAGTAATCAACTGAATATACCCATCAAGATAAAAAGATGACCAGAGGGCCACAAAAGCTTGCAAACTATACTTTGAAACAGGAAGACATGGCCCAGGCCATTGAACTAACTGAAAACCAGGAAGAGATGCAGAACATTGAACAACTAATAGAAGCTGTCCAAACAAATATCATGGACCAACTTAAAGAAGTGAAAGAAGAGATTAAGGATATTAAGAAGACACTGGGACAACATACTGAAGAATTGTAAACATACATAAAAAGATAATGGATATGATGGTGATGAATGGCACAATCCAAGAAATAAAAAATACACTGGAAGCACATAACAGCATAGTGGAACAGGCTGAGAAAAGAATTAGTCTTGTGGTAGACAGTACATCTGAAATCAAACAGATAGTAGAACAGATAAATAAAAAGTTAGACAAAATCCAGCAGGGACTTAGGGATTTGAATGACAACACAAAAGGCACAAACACGTGCATTATAGGCACCCCAGATAGAGAAAAGAAGGGAAATGGGACAGAAGGAGTTTAGGAGGAAAAAATGGCTGAAAACTTACCAAACATATTGAGGGAGATGGATGTACATGTCCAGGAAGCACAGAGCACCCCAGTCAGTATAAATCCCAACAGGCTTAATCCAAGATACATACGCATCAAAATGTTTTAATGCTGAAGAAAAAGAAAAAATACTGAAAACAGAAAGAGAAAAGAGAACCATCACATACCAGGGAAGATCAAAAAGATTAAGTGCTGATTTCTCATCTGAAACCACGGAGGCAATAAGGCAGTGCTGTGACATAGTTAAGGTACTAAAAGAAAAAAAAAAATCTTCCGTGCAAGAATTCTCTATCCAGCAAAGCTGGCATTCAAAAATGATGTAGAGTTCAAAACATTCACAGATAAACAGAAATTAAGAGAGTATGCCAATAAGAAACCTCTCCTTCAAGAAATATGAAAGTGAGTTCGGCAGGTTGAAAGGAAAAACCGGAGACAGAGAGTGGGTGGAGAGTGTAAGAACAACTAAAAAGCCAAAAAGAGAAATGAAAACAACATATGACAAACATAAACCCAAAGAAAATATGGATAATGCAATTCCTTGAGAGTAATAAAACTAAATGCTAATGGATTAAACCCACCAGTCATGAGACACAGATTGGCAGAATGATTAAGGAAATATGATCCATCTATATGTTTTCTACAATAAACCTACCTTAGACCCAGGGATTCCGGTAAGCTGAAAGTGAATGGTTGGAAAACAATCTTACAAGGAAACCAAAAATGGCAGCAGTAGCTATACTAATATTGAACAAAATAGACTTTAAATGCAAAACTATTGTGAGAGACAAAGACAGACACTATATATTGGTTAAAATTGTATTCGTTAAGAAGAAAGAACAATCATAAACATTATGCACCTAACTGGGTTGCCTCAAAATATATGAGGGAAACAGGAAAATCTAAGTGGAGAAGTAGATGCTTCTACAATTATAGTGGGAGACTAATGCACCATTATCACTGATAGAACCTCTCAACAAAGAATCAATAAAGAAACACAGACTTTGATTAATACCTTAGAGTATCTGCATCTATTAGACTTACACAGAAAACTACACCCAAATATATTGGAATAAACTTTCTTCTTGAGTGCATACGGATCATACTACAAGATAGAACACTGCTAGACCACAGAAAAAATCTCATTGAATTCAGAAAGATTGAGATTATACAAAGTAATTTCTCTGGCCACAATGGAATGAAATGAGAAATCAGTAATGGCCAGAGAAACAGAATAGGCACAAACATATTGAAGTTAAACAACACACTCTTAGAGAAAAAGTGGGTCAAGGAGGAAATCAAAAAAGGTATCAGTAACTACCTTGACATGACTGTAAATGACAACAAAACATATCAAAATCTATGTGATGCAGCAAAAGCTGTACTGAGAGAAATTCATAGCAATGAATATATACGTCAAAAAAGAAGAATGAGATAAAATCAAAGACCTAACTGCACACCTGGAGGCTTTGGAAAAAGAACAACAAACTAACCCCAAAGGAAGTAGAAAGAAGAAAATAACAAATATTAGAGAAGAACTAAATGAAAGCACTAGAAAAAAATAAACAAAATCAAAACCTGGTTCCTCAAAAAGATCAATAAAATTGAGAAACCCTTAGACTAACAAAGAAAAATAGAATAAGCAAAAACACAAAATGAAAAATGAGGAAGGGGATATCACCACTGACCCCACAGAAATAAAGAGTATCATAAGAGGATATTTTGAAAAATTATATGCCAACAAAAGGATAATTTACAGGAAATGGGCAAATTCCTAGAAACTCACAAGCAGCCTACATTGATGAAAGAAGAATTTGATGAACTAAACAGACCAATTACAAGAAGTTTACAAAAACCTCCCAACTAAGAAGACCCCATGACACGACAACTTCACAGGTGAATTCTACAAAACAATCTGGAAAGAACTAACACCAATCTTACTTAAAAACTTCCACAAAATAGAAGTAGAAGGAACATTGCCTAATTCATTCTATGATGCCAACATTGCCATAATACCAAAGCCAAAGGCTCCACAAGAAAAGAAAGTTTTAGACCAATCCACCTAGTGAACCCAGATGTTAAAATCCTCAACAAAATATTTGCTAATTGCATTAAACAACGTATCAAAAGTGTTATACACCATTACCAAGTGGGTTTCATCCAGCATAAAAGGATGGTTCAATGTAAGAAAATAAATGTACTACATAACAAAAACAGATCAAAAGAAAAAAATCACATGATCCTCTCTATCGATGCAGAAAAAATATTCGACAAAATACAGCACCCTTTCCTGATAAAAAACACTGCAAAAAATAGAAATAGAAGGAAACTTTCTGAACATGATAAAGGGTATATATGAAAAACCCACAGCTAACATCATATACCATGGTCAAATCCTGAAAGCTTTTCCTCTAAGATCAGGAACAAGACAAGGATGCCCACTTTCACTGCTCCTATTTAACATTGTCTTAAAAGTATTTGCCTGAGCATTGAGGTAAGAAAAAGATATAAAAATCATCCAAATTGAAAAGGAAGAAATAAAAATTTCATTATTTTCAGATGACATGATCTTATACATAGAAAGCCCTGAGAAATCTACAACAAAATTTCTAGAACTTATAAAGGAGTTCAGTAAAATTGTAGGCTATGAAATCAATGCTCAAAAATAAGTAGCATTTCTGTACACCAATAATGAACAATCTAAGGAGGAAATCAAGAAAAAGATACCATTTGCAATAGTACCAAAAAGAATCAAAAAACTAGGAATAAACTTTACTAAAGATGTAAATGACTTATACACAGAAAACCACACAGCACTATTAAAGGAAGCCAAAGAAGACTTAAAGAAATGGAAGACTATTCTCTGTTAATGGATAGGAAGAATAAACATCATTAGGATGTCTAGCCTACCGAAACTAATCTGCAGATTAAATGCAATCCCCAATGAAAATCAACACAACATTTTTTATTGAATTGGAAAAACTAACTACAGAATTCATTTGGAATTGTCAGAGGTCCTGAATTGCCAAAGACATAATTAAGAAGAAAAATGAAATTGGGGGAATCACACTATATGATTTTAAAATATACTACCAAGCTTAAGTGGTCAAAACTGCATGGTACTGCCACAAGGATAGGGATACCGAAAAATGGAATAGATGTGAGAGTTCTGAATAGATCTTCACATATAGAGTCATCTGATGTTTGACAAGAACACCAAGCCTGCTCACCTGGGAGAGAATGGCCTTTTCAACAAATGGTGCTTGGAGAACTGGATATCCATATCCAAAAGAATGAAAGAGGATCACCATCTCACACCTTATACAAAAATCAACTCCAGATGGATCAAAGATCTAAATATAAGAGCCAAGACCATAAAGACCTTGGAGGATAATGTAGGGAAACATCTACAGTTCCTTGTAACAGGAAATGGTTTTATGAACTTCACACCCAAAGCACGAGCAGTGAAAGACAAAATAGATAAATCAGATATCTCAAAAGATGTTATCAAGAAAGTAAAAAGGCTGCCTACTCAATGGGAGAAAATATTTGGCACAAATATATCTGATAGGAGCCTAATATCCAGCATGTATAGAGAAATCCTACAGCTCAAAAATAAAATGATATTCCCCATTTGAAAAATGGTCAAGCGTCTTGAAAAGACACTTCTCTAAGGAAGAAATACAAATGGCTTAAAAGCACATGAAAAGATGCTCAATAGAGCTAGCTACTAAGGAAATGCAAATCAAAACTACAATCAGATACCATCTTACACCCATCAATCTGGAGGCTATTTAAAAAAATGAGGACTATATGTTTTGGAGAGGATGTAGAGGAATGGGACCCCTCATCCACTGCTGGTGGGAATGTAGAATGGTCCAGCCATTGTGGAGGAGAGTTTGGCAGTTCCTCAAAAAATTAACTATAGATCTTCCTTATGATCCAGCAATTTCAATGCTGGGTATATACCCAGAAGAATTGAAAGCAAAGACCAGAACAAATATATATATACAGGCATGTTTATAGTGGAATTATTCACTATTGCAAAAGTTGGAATAATCCCAAATGCCAACAACAGATGAATGGATAATGTATATAATATTAT
>JAQZBX010085412.1:0-13130 GCA_029593785.1 Cabassous unicinctus
GGAAGTCAGTCCATCAAATTTCTATGTTATTACTGTAAAGGCATTACTTACTTCATCCATTTTTTCCTTTGCCTTTCCATTGTCAAATCTAATTATTGTCTGTCTTTTTCCTGTTCATGTTACCCTTACTAATAATCTTCCTTTCTACATTCTTCTCCAAGTCTCTCACCCTTGTTTTTTTCCTTTCATGATGTCACACTCCCTTTAGTATTTCTTCTAAATCTGGTCTTTTGGTAGCATACTCTCTTAGTTTTTGTCTTTAAAGACTTTAAAATCACCATCATTTTTGAAGGACACTGTTTCCAGTTTCAGAATTTCTGGCTGACAGTTTTTCTCTTTCACTACCTTAAATACATCATACCACTTTCTTCTCACCTCCATGGTTTCTATGAGAGATCAGCATTTAGTGTTATTGAGGTTCCCTTGTATTTGATGTTTTGCTTTTCTCTTCCCACTTCAGAATTCTCTTTTCTCTGGTATATGCCATTCTGAATAGTAAGTGACTCAGAGAATGTCTCTGTGGAGTTATTTCATTTGGGGTGCATTGTCCTTCTTAGATGTTGGTATTTGTATCTTTCATAAGGATTGGGAAATTTTTAGTCATTATTTCCTAAAATATTTTTTCTGCCCCTATTCCATTCTCTTCCCTTTCTGGGACCCCAATAATGCATATGTTCACGTGTTTTGCATTGTCATTCAATTCCCTGAGACCCTGTTCCATTTTTTCCATTCTTTTCTCTATCTCTTCTGCTGTCTTTTCAAGTTCAGATTTTATGTCCTCAATTTCCCTAATTCTGTCCTCCATCAATTCAAATCTGCTGATATATGCATCTAATGTATTTTTAATCTCATCCATTGTATCTTTCATTCCCATAGTCACTGTTACATTTCTTTGCAATCTTTCAAATTGTTCTTCATGTTCACTCAATGTTTTCTTTGTATCCTTTATACCTTTAGTCATATTTCCTTCAACTCCTTGAATTGATTTAGGAGATTTGGATGATTATCATTGAGTACTTGTCTTCAGTTCTGTGTCTTATCAAGATTTTTGGTTCATTCCTTTGGCTGGGCCGTGTCTTTCTGTTTATTAGTGTGGCTTGTAATTTTTTGCTGATGTGTACATGTCTGAATATGTTGGCGAATTTACTCTAATGGTCAATTTCTGTTGCTTGCCTAGTCATTTTGCTTCATGGCTCTTCTTTGAATTTTGGCTCAACTTCTTCTAAGTCTTTAATATTGCCCAGTTTAAGTTCTCCAAATAGGTCCAGGACCTCACTAAGGGAGTGCAGACCAGATCAAGGAGACTGGGACAAGGAACACTAAAAGAGGTTTTTCTCCTTGCAGTTTCCTGCTGGCCTTCAAATAGTGCTTGTCAGTGAATCTTTCCAATGAGTTGACTCTTTCAACCTTCACTTACCCATGATTCTGGTCTGGCCAGATCTGAGATTTAAAGCAGTCTCTGCTAGCTTTATTCACTGAAGAAAAACCATCTGAGCCTTCTGCCACACCCTCTGTCTTCCCAGGGAGGAATATGTCTGTTCCCTTCTCAGTTGGCTGCATTGAGTCATGGTTTTTATCCAGGCCATTTGTCTTAAGGGTGGGGGATGGTGCTGTTCCCAGTCATGGCAGCTAGTAACTCAAAAATTTCATTTCAACTTTTCCATCTGTCTGTCCTTTGCCTATGGGGGATGTGCAGCACTCTCCTGGTCTGCTGAGCCCCAAAGCAGTGCCCTTGGACAGCTTTTTGCCCTTCCTCCATTGTTTTTGTGAGACAGTTGAGCTTTGCCTACATATTTCTGATGCCATCTTCCCACACAAGTGTTTTTGAACAAATACTTTCTGAATATCAAATGAGCACTTGCACTGCTTCCAGTGATATATGTGAAGAAATAACAGATATTACTTTCAGAGATATTTGGTGAAGATACCATGTTATGAATGGGAGAGTTAATAATATTGTGAAGTGCAAAGAGATTCATGAAAAGGAGTGAGAAATGTTTCTTAAAAGGGTCAGTTTATATTGGATTATGAATGCAGGTAGCCCATTAGAAGGCATTGATGAGAAAGCAAGTGTAAGCCATATATGGTAATTTGTTTAAGATTACCATTTTAAATACAGAGGTGAGGAAAAGTTTCTGTGAGGCAGAGGTATTTGAGGAGGAGGGTCTGAATGTAGGTCGCATGACTTTTGAGGGTATTAGAGAAGAGTGTTCCATGTTGTTTGAAGAGCAAAAACAATATCACTGGGGCAAGAATGATGTCAGAATATTTGAGGAAAGTCATAAAGTATCATGTGCCTGGAGTGGAGTGAAGGAAGGAATAGCAGATGGCTTTGAAGAGTACTTCAAGGGCAAGTAGACTATTGTAAGAAGTTTGGATTAGATAATGTGAAGAATCTAAAGAGTTGAAAAGATGGGTAGAGTTTGATTCCTTGGAGTAACTATATCAGCATTTTTTAAAGCTATGGGTTTGAATATAAGAATTAGGGCAAGAGGATTTTGGATAATTATTTCAAGATATAATAGATTCAAAGAGAGTGGGAAGGAGGGATAGAAAGAAAAAGAGAAAATAGGGGAGGGAAAGAGGGAGAGGAAGAGAAAGATAGTAAAGGATGGACAGTATACTAAATAATAAAGGGTAGGATCAGGACCAATAGACCTGATATTTAATTTACCAAGGACTTTGAACTTTACTTTGGGAGAATAATACAAATTCTATTTATGTCAGTAAATGATGGGTTGTTTGGGAGAATAAAGGAGTAATGAAAAATTCTTGCCTTATAATATCTGTGTAGCAAGAAACAGTTTACAAAATGGAACTCTCCAGTGCCTATTAATTAAACTATGTAAATTTCTCAAGGATATAGTCACCATCTCAAGGGATTGAGGTTGCAATAAGAATATATATTCTTCTCTTCAGGATAGGATATTGAGTGCCCCAGAGAGATACCATAAGATTTGGTCAAAGGACTGATTCTTAGAGATTTAGAGATCAAGGTAAGTCATAACACAGCTAGACAGTGAAAGATACAAGAGAGATGGAGAAAGGGCATATGCCAAGCTGGCATGGTAGAGTGAAGGACAAATGAAGAATGTAGCATAGATGAAGAGAGAAAGCAACTCATAGAATGATACAACTTCAAGGCTACTATGTTTTTCTACAATACATATATCTCTGACTATTGTCATACAGAGTAACAGGGATGGTGAAACTGTGAGGAAGGAGATGCATCAATATGTCCTGTATAGGTTTAGCTATTGTTTCTTTCCAAATATGCATCTATAAGAATGTGATTAGCAAGAGGGAAAAGACTAACTTTCCTTATATTCTAGATTATTAGTAAAATAATCCATGAATATACTTTAAGTTAATTAGTTCTTGAATAGATAGAATAGATTGATCTAAAAGCCTTGACCTGACTGATAGATTTTTCTATAAAAAGACCCAGTGCTAGGATGATGCAGCAGCTGATAAAGGGTATGAATGCATGATATCAGATTAAGCAATGATGAGATGAGAAGCTATAAATTATCTCTTGTCTTTCCCCTCATCAAATACAAGACATGGGATGAGATGTGTGTGTGGGATGTGATGGAGGTGAGTGAAATAGGGTAGAATATGAGAATGTCCTATGCAGAAATGTCTGTTGAATATAATTCCATGTATCACCTTAGAGTTAGGGGGTCAACCAGGAGGGGCTAGGACCCAGTCTTATCTGCAGACCCATAAGAGCTGGTGGATGAATGCACGTATGTTGAAATAATAGGTAAGTATGCATTTATAAGATGATCAAGTGACTGGTTCCGCTCAGAAATGTTTATAGACTTAGAAATAGTGTCTCAGAGAGGAAAGCACCAATTTTGAAAACTCTTCTGGAAAATCCATAGAGATAAGTGGGCAGTAGATTTTCTTGGGTTATAGTGATTTTTTTTCCTGAATTTTCTACTCTATACATTCCATAAGGATAACTGATATACTGGGTACTGTACCTGGTCAACATCAACCTACTGAATCTCTGGATAAAGTCTTAGAGAAGACAATAGATTTCATGCAGTGCTACTATGCTTCCTTTTCTTATTTTGTCCATGCTTTTCTCTCTGTCTCCAATAAAATAACTTGCCTATTTTTTCTAAAGAATTTCTCTTTAAGTCTTAGCATTAGCCTACCGTTTTCCATGGATTTTTTTCTTGACCCACTTCTACATGTATAACATTCTATGCATAGTTTCACCATAGCACTTGCAATGTTGTTTACAAATCCATCTTTGGAATTTTTATGTCCCTCAGTACACCAGGGTATTCTTGAGGGTATGTGGCCTATCTTATTCAAGTTTTTATTCATATTGCATAAGCAAAACTAGCTTATGGAGAAGTCGTAAATATTTGAAGGAATAAATTTTGATGATTACTACATTAAGTCCGGTTTTGATTCTCCACTAAAGAGACAGTTGTCTTATGTCTTTATGAACCCTTGTCCTGTACAGTTTCCTAATACAGAAGTGAGAATTCAACTATCTCCCCAGCCTCAGTAACCCAAGTTTTATATACATATATATGTATGTATATACTCTTCCCTGAAAGAATTTCCCAAATAACCTCTTACACCCTTCATGGGCTTCAAACTGGGCAGTTCTTCTCCAAGCCCTCGTCTTATTATGGGCTCAAAGTAGGGTGTTCTGACCTACATATGCATTAATCTCTGATGGGTGGACTTTCTCCAACATTCAAGTATTCCAATTTTTGAATCAAAGCTTTCTTTTTTAAATATATTTTTTAAAAATTTAAAATTATTTTTTATTAGAAAAGTTGCAAGGTTAAAAAACAATCATGCACAATGTGCAGAATTCCCATACATCTTATGTTGTTGTGTAATATTTGTTACTGATTATGAAAGAACATGACCAGACTTTATATCACTAACTATGGTCTATAGCATACATTTAGTATGTTTTTCAATACACACCCTAATATAAACACTATGTATTAGTATTGCACATTTGTTATGGTTCATGAGAGAAACGCTCTCATATTTGTCCTGTTAACCACAGTCCGTCTTAACCACATGGTTCACTGTGTTAAACAGTCCCATGCCTTGTACATTCTATCCAAACTGTACATTCAGTGGCTTTCACGTTCATCATAGAGTTGTGTAGTCATCGCCTCAGTAAAACTTTAAACGATTTCTTTAGTCGAAAAGAAAAAATCCCATACCCCCCTATTACTGACCTTTAGCATTGATATAATATTTTCTTTGAGATTGATGCAAGAATATTACAATATTTGTGTTAACTATAGTCCATAAATTGCATTAATTGTATTTTTCCCATGCGTCACTATATTCTTACCACCTAGTAATAGTGACACACATTTTTTCTAGTTAATAGAATAATATTCTTGTATTTGTATTATTAACTACAATACTCATCCACCTCTGGGTTCACTATGTTATTCACTCCCTAGATTATTCTCCAGCTTTCTTTCAATTGACACTTACATCCCTAGACTAACTTTTTAGCCACAATCCCATTTGTAAGCCAGCCGGATTAGTTATACTAACTATAATGTGTTACCATCAACTCTATCCATTTCCACACTTATACAGTCAGGTGAAATGAAAATTCTACATATATTAAGCATTAGTACCCCTTTTCATTCCTCACTCTCTATCTCCTAGTAACCTATATTCTGGCTTTTAACTCCATATGTTTATTCTTTGTATTTGAATCAAAGCTTTCTGTGCTATTGAACATATCACATTCACACTTATGTACTATCTGTAAAACTCCTTTTAAAAATAAGGTGCCCATAAATGAATTTCTCCAAAGTTTGCTTCAAATTTTAATTTACCATAAGTAAGTTTTGGATTTTCACATAGTTCAATTGAGTGCTGAACAAAATCACTTAATAATTTTTATGAAGAATTATTAAGTACAGAGACATCCATAAGGACACTAAGATCTGGGATACAGTCTTAGTAGGAACTAAACTGTCACATAAAGTGCTTCTGCCTTCTTCCCATTGATACAAACCAGAGGAAATGTTTGAAAATTTTCTGGCCCATTATATTTAATCTCATTCCCCTCAGTTGTTCCATCCTTGGACAGTTTCTTTACTGGATGTATGTTTTATTATGGAGTGTCCAAAAGACAGGCCTATCTAGACTAAAATAATCATTCAAATAATATTTCATCACAATTACAAAATATTTTTACTAAGTATCTCCCTCTTCTTGTCTTTATCCATTTTCAAATCTGATGGAATATATATATGTTTGTGTGTGTGTATTTACAAAATACACTTATGATGGGAATTGCATAGTTTATATTCTGAAATATGTTGAAATCGAGAATATTTGCTGTTATTTTTACTATTTTATTATTTAATGAACTTTTAAAATAGAACACTTTTATTTGGCCAGCGCTTCTCAAATATATGAATAAACAAAGATAAGATGTTTACCATTCAGTAAACATTGCGTATTCATGCCATTCAAAATCATACCATTCAGTATTCACACACAGACATAAATGCACGCACACACACACATATAGAGTTATACACAGTACATTTTAGTGTTCTGGGTACCCAAACAGAGAAATGGTTTTGATTTCAAATACCAAAAAAGGCACCATGCACATTAAGCAAAAATGTGTATAAAACTACCAGATGCACAGACCGTGGAACTTTATTTTCCCATTTATTTCTGGTTACACTCCTGATTATGAATTTCCGTCTGGCAGAGAGATATTCTTCTCCCTTCCTTTTTCCAAGCCCTACCTTTGCTTATAGGGGATTCAACAGCAGAGTGAGGCTGATTGTATTCCTAGTTCCATATGATGTTCAAGTGAGGCAAGTAGAGTGTGAGGAGAGTATTTTATGTCTTTTATGAATGGGAAGAAAAGATGATTACAGTATTATTTGCACTTTTGCAGGAATCTGGACAAAGAGAGAAGTGGAGCAATCACTAATAGGAAATCAACATCTAACTCTGATAAGCACAATCTCTAATAGTGGCATAGAGAATGTCCATTTCTAATGACACTCGGTTCCATCCTTCTTCATTTCTCCTGGTGGGCATCCCAGGACTGGAAGCTGTGCACATCTGGATTGGATTCCCCTTTTGTATTGTATATCTTGTTGCACTCCTGGGGAATGCTGCTGTCCTGTTTGTGATCCAGACTGAGCACAATCTCCATGAGCCCATGTACAACTTCCTGGCCATGCTGGACTCCATTGACCTGGGCCTGCCCCCAGCCTCCATCCCTAAAATGCTGGGTGTCTTCTGATTCAATCTCAGGCATATATCCTTTTGAGGCTGCCTTTCCCAGATGTTCTTCATCCACTTTTTTACAGTAATGGAGAGCATTGTGTTGGTAGCCATGGCCTTTGACCACTACATTGCCATTTATATCCCCCTCCAGTACACCACGATCCTCACCAACAAAATCATCAGCTTCATTGCAGGTGTTGCTGTCCTGCGGAGTCTGTGCATGGATGTTCCACTGGTGTTTCTCCTCCTGAGGCTGCCCTTCTGTGGGCACCATGTCATCCCTCACACCTACTGTGAGCACATGGACATTGCCCATATCTGGCTGTGCCAGCATCAAAGTCAACAATTATGTTTGGCCTTGGCAACATTTCTCTCTTATTATTGGAAGTGCTCCTTATTACCTTCTCCTATGTCAGGATCTTCTATGCTGTCTTCTGCCTGCCCTCCTGGGAGGCCCAACTCAAAGCTCTCAACACCTATGGCTCCTACATTGGTATTATCTTAGCCTTTTTCATACCAGCATTTTTCTCTTTCTTGACGCACCGTTTTGGCCACGACATCCCTCAATGTATCCACATATTGTTGGCCAATCTATATGTGCTTGTTCCTCCTGCCCTCAACCCTGTAATCTATGGGGTCAGGACCAAACAGATTCGGGAGCAAGTGCTGAGGATTTTCTTCAAGAAAGCTAACTAACTAGTCAAGGGTTTTACCTTAGAATTCCTAATTTCTCCCTTGTAGATGAGAGTGTAATACTGAGCTCAATAATCCATAACCCATAAATTTAAACTTTTGTCTTTAAAGTTAATGCTGAGAATATTTGTGATTTTATTGGAATCTGTATAAAATCTATTTTTACAAGTATTTTCACTCATTATTGTTTGAGTCTTTAGACAGTCCTATGTAGTATATATCTACCCTCACTCCCCCCAGTTTTGAGATGAATACATTGATGTTAGGGAGTTTAAGTGATTTATTCTAATTCTACTCTTAATAGGAAGTAGTAATTTGCACCAAATACTTGCCTCCAAATTGTAAGCATCTTCTTTTAAGTCAGGGAATAGGAACAAAATATTCTGTCTCTGAATAAGCAGTTCTTGAAACAACATTTAAAATATATGTTCTGAATATTATCTGTGTGCTTGCATGTGTTTTCATTGAGGGGAAAGGGCATACAGAAAGGAAATTGATCAGCATGGACAGAATGCATATTCCATGTCAGGCTTTGAGCAAGTATTTTTTAACAGATGGTGTATAAGTTCTTTCTTTACCCTCTGCCAAATCTTTGAATCCAGTTTAGGGGTTGTGTTAGCCAGAGTTATCCAGGGAAGCAGAACTGACAGGATGTATGTGTGAACTGGTTCATGTGACTGTGGGGATGGTCAAGTCTTTATTCTCTAGGGCAGGCTGCAAACTGGGAACTCCTATGAAGGTTTTTTGGTTTTTAAAAAAATTTTTCTTCTAGAAGTTTTATCATTCTAACTTTTATATTTAGGTCTTTGATCAGTTTTGAGTTAATGTTTGTATAAAGTGTGAGATAGGTGTTCTCTTTCTTTCTTTTGGATATGGATATCCTGTTCTCCCAACACCATTTTTTTTTAATCGAGTATTCTGGCCCAACTCGGTGGGTTTGACAGCCGTGTTAAAAATCACATGGCCATAGACGTGAGAGTCTGTTTCTGAACAATCAGTTCCGTTCCATTGTTCTTTATGTCTATCTTTATGCCAGTACCATGCTGTTTTTACCACTGTAACCAGGTAATATGATTTAAAGTCTGGAAGTGAGAGTCCTTCAATTTTGTTCTTACTTTTAAAGATGATTCTGGCTAATCAGGGCCCCTTTTCAAATAAACTTGATAATTGATGTTTCCATTTCTTTAAAAAAGGCTGTTGGAATTTTTATTGAGATTGCATTGAATCTGTAAATCAATTTGTGTAGAATTGACATTTTAATGATATTTAGTCTTCTAATCAATGAACAGGGAATGTCCTTCCATTTATTTAGGTCTTCTTTGATTTATTTTAGCAATATATTGTATTTTTCTGAATACAGGTCTTCATGTTCTTGGTTAAGTTTATTCCTAAATATTTGATTCTATTTGTCGCTATTCTAAATGGAATTTTTCCCCCTTACTTCCTCCTCTGATTGCTCATTAGTAGTGTGTGAACTCGTTTATTAGCTGTAGTAGCAAATAACGAAAGTTTTACTTCTTCCTTTTCAATTTGGGTGCCTTTTATTTCTTTTTCTTGCCTTGTTGCTCTAGTAGAACCTCTAGCACTATATTTAACAACAGTGGTGACAGTGGGCATCCTTGTCTTGCTCCTGATCTCAACGGGAATTCTTTTAGTCTTTCACCATTTAGTACAATGTTAGCTTTGTGTTTTTTCATATATGTGCTTTATCATGTCGAGAAAGTTTCCTTCAATTCCTGTCTTTCAGAGTGTTTTTATCAAGAAAGAATGCTGTACTTTGTCAAATGCTTTTTCGGTATCAATTGTGATGCTCATGTGATTTTTATTCTTTAATTTATTAATGTGATGTATTACATTAATTGATATTCTTGAGCTGAACCACCCTTGCATGTCTGGATTAAAACCCACTTTATCAGATTAATAATTCTTTTAATGGGTTGTTGGATTCAATTAGAGAGTATTTTGTTGAGAATTTTTGCATCTACATTCATTAGGGAAATGGGTCTGTAATTTTTTTGTCATATGTTTATATGGCTTTCGTATTATGGTGATGTTGGCTTCATGGAATGAGTTTGCTAGCGTTCCCTCCTGTTCAAATTTTTAGAAGAGTTTGAGTAAGATTGGTATTAAATCTTCAATGACTGATTGGAAGAATTCATCTGTGAAACTATCTGCTCCAGAGATTTTCATTTTGGAGAGGTTTTTGACAACTGTTTCAATCTCTACTTGTAATTGGTTTGTTGAGCTCTTCCATTTCTTTTACAGTCAGTGTAGTTATTAAAATTTGTACATTTCATCTACGTTGTCTAGTTGTTGGCATACATTTGTCCCTATTATCATTTTATGATCTCTTTTATGTCTGTGGAATTGGTAGTAATTTCCCCAGCTTTTATTTCTGGTTTTCTTTATTTGCATCTTCTCTCTTTTTTTCTTGGCCAGTCTAGCTAAGGGTCTGTGGTTTTGTTAATTCTCTAATTTTTTTTTTTTGGCCTCAATTTCATTTATTTCTGCTCTGATCATTGCTATTTCATTCCTTCTGCTTGTATTGGGATTAGTTTCCTGTTCTTTTTCTAGTTCCTTCAGCTATGTGGTTGTCATTGTTTTTAGCGCTTTTAATGTAAGCATTGAAGGGTATAAATAATCCTTTCAGCACTGCCTTAGCTGCATCCCATAAGTTTGCTGTATTGTGTTTTCATTTTCATTTGTCTCAAGATATTTACTGACTTCTCTTGCAATCTGTTCTTTGACCTACTGATTATTTAAGAGTGTGTTGTTTAATCTCCATATACTTGTGCATTTTCCTTTTTTCTGCCTGTTGTTCATTTCTAGCTTCATTCCGTTATGCAGAGAGAAAGTGCTTTGTATAATTTCAATGTTTTTAAATTTATTGAGATTTGTTTTGTGACCCAACATATGGTCTATCCTGGAGAAAGATCCATGAGCACTTGAGAAGAATGCATATCCTGCAGTTTTGGGAATGCAGTGTTCTGTACATGCCTCTTAGATTTAGTTCATTTAGCACATTATTCAGGCTCTTTGTTTATTGATCCCTAGATGCTCTAGCCAATGCTGAGAGTGGTGTATTGAAGTCTCCAACTATTATTGTAGAAACATTTGTTTCTCCCGCCAGTTTTGCCAGTGTTTGCCTCATGCATTTTTGGGTACCTTGATTATGTACATATACATTTATCATTGTTATTTCTTCCTGATGAATTGCCCCTTTTATTTATGTATAATGTACTTCCTTGTTTCTATTAATAGCTTTCCTTTTAAAGTCTATTTCATCCAACATAAGTGTAGCAAGTGTAACTATTCCAGCTTTTTAAAAAAAAAATTTTTTATTCATGCATGGTATATATTTTTCCAGCCTGTCACTTCCTGACTATTTGTATCTTTTGGTCTAAGGTGAGTCTTTTATAGACAGCATATACAAGTTCATATTTTCATACTTATTCTGCCAGTGTGTGTCATTTGATTGGAGAGTTTAATCCTTTAACATTCAATGTTATTACTTTAAAGATATCCTTACTTCACCAATTTTGACCTTTGGGTTTTATCTCTCATATCTTACTTTCACCACTCTTTTTACACTTTCAGTTTCTTTTACTGATATAATCTTCATTTCTAGGCTTTCTTCCAAGCGTCTCTCTCTCCTGTTTTTTCCTTTCAGGATGTAGCACTCCCTTTAATATTTCCTGCAAGGGCATAACTCTCTCAGTTTCTGCTTATCTGTGAATATTCTAAACTTGCTCTCAGTTTTGAAAGACAGTCTTACCAGATATAAGGTTCTTGGCTGACAGTTTTTCTCTTTCAATGTCTTAAATAAATCATACCACTGCCTTCTTTTCTCCATGGTTTCTGATGAGAAATCAGCACTTCATCTTATTGTGCATACTTTGTATGTGATGAATTGCTTTTCTCTTGCTGCATTCAGAATTCTACCTTTGGTATTTGACATTTTAATTAGTATTTGTCTCTGAGTAGTTCTATTCAGATTTATTTGGATGGGAGCATGGTGTGCCTCTTGGACACGGTTATCTATGACCTTCAATAGACTTAGGATATTTTCTACCATTATTTCCTCAAATATTTCTTCTGCCCCCTTTCTCTTCTTTTCTTCTTCTGGGACACCCTTGGCAGGTATGTTTGTACAACTCTTGTCATCATTTAGTTCCCTAAAAAAATGAGATATTGTTCAATTTTTTTCTATTCTTTTCTTTATCTGTTCTTTTGTGTATTCACTTTCAGAGGCCATGTCTTCAAGGTCTGTAGATGATAGGGATCAAGACTGTTTTTTTAAAATATACTTTTTATTTGTTTGTTTATTTATTTATTTATTAAATAAACTTAGATTACATAAATAATACACAAAAATATGGGTTTTCCCATATGCCCTGCTCCCTAGCCCTCCCATATTTTCCCACATCAGCAACATCCTTCATTAGTGTGGTACATTTGTCACAATTGATGAACACTTTTTGGGGCATTGCCACTAAGCAATGATTATAGTTTACATTCTCTCCTGCACAATTTTGTGAGTTATTACATGATATCCAGTGACCTGCATCTGTCATTGAAGTGTCATTCAGGATAATTCCCAATTCCCAAAAATGCCCCCAAATTACACCTATTTTTCCCTTCCCCTCCCCTCAGAACCTCTAGGGGCCACTGCCTCCACATCCATGATAAAAGTTCTTCCATTGCAAGGATCACAAGTCTACAGTAGAACAACTGTTAAGTCTACTCTAGTCCATTGTCCATTCCCCAATCCTGAGGATTCTGTGATGGTGATGCCCACTCCACCTCTAATTGTTTTTTTTTTCTTTGACCAAGCTGTCACCCTTATTCCTCATGAGCCCCTATCTACACTTTTCTTTGTCTTGACTAACTTGAAACTAATCTTACAGCTCTGGGACTGCAAAGAAAAGCCACTCAGAATGCAGGGGAAAAAAAGGAAAAAACAATTTCAGACTACCTTTTCTAATATCATTCTTTCCCTCGAACTTCCTCTCCACTTTGCCTTTCACCTTGGTCCTTATGCTACTGAGGCACCTGAGGGGCTCCTAGCTAGGTAATCTTTATTTTTTATTTTTTATTTTTTTTATTTTTAAAGAAGCTTTAGATTACATAAATGTTGTATAAAATATATAGGGCATTCCCATAAGCCC